>PVKS010001266.1:0-147959 GCA_004027875.1 Aplodontia rufa
GGGGGGTGGTGTGCAGTGCTGGAAGCTGGACCTCTGATAGAAGGGCATTTGCTGTGTAACTTTTGATATCTTTTGATTCTTTTAGTCATATGAATGTATTCAAAAAATTAATAGGGGCTGGAGTGGTGGCTTGGTGGGTACGGTGCTTGCCCAGCATGCACCAGTACACAGGTTCAAACCCCAGCACCCACGTACACAACTAAGTGTCAGTGCAACGAAAGCCACGTGAAAACTCAACAAAAATTCTCTCTTTAAAAAAATTAAAATAAGCATATTTTAAAAGCCTTATGACTCAATACAAAATCAAAAGATCCTCAAAGGCCCATCTTTTAGTTGAGAGCAATAGGCCACTTGTCCAAGGATAGACCACATCGTGAGCATAGGGTCTGAAGTCAGACTTTTTGGTCCACATTTTGGCTCTACAATCTCAGGTTTATGAGCATAGACTTGCTGAGAAGCATCTCCTATTCTCCTCGCTTTTCTTATTTATAAAACAGAATCATACCCACCTTGCAGTGCTGCTGTGAAGACCAAACAATGCCTGGAAGGCCCTCGATGTGGACTTGCCAACGCCTGCAATCACAACTAGAAGCAGCCATCTCAACCACCTGCAGATATATTTTCTCCCCACTCCACACGTGACTATCAAATCTTTATCTTATAAAAGAAACACTTAAAATGGGTGGGGGGCAAGAACAAGACAAAAGACTGCAGAAACATGTACTTTAATTCACATTTTCTAGAATCTGGTGGGTACAACAGCAAATTATTTGGAATTCTTTTCAAAAGTAAAGCCGCACCTGTAGATGTTAGAGTACATGTGGACCTTTGTGTTGGGTTTTGTACCAAAGAATTTCCACAATACCGTGCACCTAACCTGTGTCATTTGGTGAATAGCTACGTTTCTGCAGGTACTTCAGTCTGCAAACTGCTGGGAGGTTTACTGTGAACTTTCTCAAATTTCCATCTGAAGGCAATGCTGTTGAAGACCAAAAGAGCTGTCCTTTCTTACATACAATGGCACCTAGGCAAAGTTGAAAACATGGCACAGTGTTTCACATATACAATGAGATTACAAAATTGAGTATTTCACAATGTTCAAAGTCAAAATATTTCACTTGTCAAATTTCAAAACTGAAATCTATTACTCTTCCATCTGATCTTCCTCATCCTCCAAGAATCAAAACAGAAGGAACAAAGTTTACCTAATGTAATATGTAGTCTAACTCACACTGCTGCCTCTTTGAAGGAAGGGTTTCTTTTCTCCATGTTCATTATGTATCAGTTGCTACAATCGTTTCTGTCAGTTACATGGTCAAGTGCTGGATCCTTACATTAGGAGATGAGACACAGACAAAATGCTAAGAGGCGCTCACCAGCAAAGCATTTCCACAATGCCCACAGTGCTGACGCGCCCTCACGACAAAAGGTGAGTGAACTGGGAGCGGCTTCTATCACAAGGACCATAAAACGTTACCAGGCTCACAAAACGGGTTCCTACAGTCTACACAACCGTTAGAAACACACACACGCAGGCTGCTCCCACGCTCTAGTTAACGGCAAAACAAAAGTAATCAGAAGAATTTCAGCTGACGAATACGTCATTTATTTTCTTAGAAGTGAAAAAAATTCATTAAAATCTTGAAAATAACATTAACCTAACTAGATCTTTTAGTATTCTAGAGCACATTCTAATATGTTTTTCCTAAGCTTAAAACAAATTAAGGGAAAATGCAGTAAATGGAAATGACCAAGGATTTTCTCTAATAAATAAGAGTTTAAACAGCTGCTATTAACTGTGGGAATGGTGAAGTAACACTAAAGAGAGCTTTAATATACAATAAAAATACACAAAATGCAAATTTTTCACATTTTCTGAAACTGAACACTAAGTGAAGAATAATTCTGATTCTTAATTTACTAGCAAAATGATCAGATATTCACTTAGCCTAAAAGTATTCTCCTCACAACCTGCCTCCCCAACTTCCCCCTAAAATGGAGAAAGCTCCAATCGAGCCAGCCTTCATACTTAACCTGGCAAAAATAACCCCCAACTACAATAAAATCCACATTCACAAAGGTTAGAAATTGGGTAAGAAAATAAATAACTCTAGTGGGACCTTATTCCCCAGTCACTCCCCTCCATGGGATGGCTAAGTTTTTTTCTTTAACTATGCCATGAAATCATTAAGGAACACATATCAGACTCTGGCAGCGTTAAGATGTGGGTTTAAGAGCACTTGTTATTTACTGCAGGGAAGACAGAAGAGTCTAGGGAGAACGTGGACTTCATATCTGTGTTACTTCTACATAGATTCAACCTTTCAAGTTAATTCCATTATATCCACTGACACCTTTAAAAGAATCAAGACTTTAAATACTGTTTAAAGACTGAATCCCAGGTTTGGAAAGTGATGGTCTAGGACTATGAGACTTCTGGTGGTCCAAGTCACACAAAGTACCACTGATACTGAAAGAGTCAAAGATGGAAAGAGAGAAGGGAGAGAAAGCCTAAAGAGGCCCAACCCAATCTCCCTCTGATATATCTTACCAGAGACAATCACTCTGAGAGCTAAAGTGTTGCATAGTCTGTATTCAAAATCAAATCCTTTAAAAATGCTTAATTTAAAATAGAAAATTCTGTGAATAGTGTTTTCAATTGGGATTATAAATTCATATAATCCCCTTCAAATTTTATCAAGAAATAATCTGTTAAATAAGTATGCAGTGTTTTTTCCCCTTAAAGGAACTGATAATGTCTAAAATTAGGAGAGGAACAAAGACAGGCAAAGTCAGAAGGTGGTGATCTGCCAGGAGGATGCACGGACAGGACGCTAGTGCAGCAAGCCTGGATCAGCACTTACCTTCACCAACAGGTCCTTTAAGCAAAAAACAAAACTGCAACTGCAACAAGAATCTCACACTGGTGGACTGAAACCGAAGTCCTAGGTCTCTAAGGAACTCCTGTGTACTGAAAGGATCACTGAGCACAAGGACAGCCCTGCACTACAGAAGATGACACACAAAGTGCCAGGCAAGGCAGGGCTGACAATGGGTTAAACTACAGAAGCAGTTTTGTGATACGAGCCTCAAGCAGCACAGGTTCCTTAGTTCTCCTCCACAAAGACTGAACGGCGTTACTAGAATAGGGACAGTCATTTAAAGTTTGACCACTGGAAATAAAGGATCATAGAACAATTTGAAACAAACAGGAGAATATGCAGCAGAAACACATGAAATTAAACAATTAGTATAATTTACATGTTTTAAAAGTATATACTTCATTTATAAATATCTCTAAATGTAATCTATTAAGGTCATAAATATTCAAGTGAACATCTGAGTTTTCTTTTAAGAGTTCAGAATTCTTGAAGTCTTAGAAGATTAGTTTCTCTCTGATGAATGTCCAAGACTAAAAGGCTTCACCAGCCACTGTATGTCTCTACTTGGACATATAAAAGCCTTTATTACCTACTGTGTTGTAATAAGACTTTAAAATTCTGTAATTCTCTTATACTTGTAGAAAGCCTATAGAAGAAAAAGAAAAGCATATTATTAGTACATACACAGCTAAAATGAGTACCTGTTTCAAATTCTTGTTATAAGGGGTATAATTGAAAAATATCTAAAGAAAAAAAAGGTATACAAAACCAACAATGAGCATTGAGGATCCATTTTTAAATGAATATGTTATAATCTTATAAAGATTGACAGAATACAGAACAACAGTTCTTTGGTCTTGGTTTAGAAGAGGCAAAGGAAGTCAGTTACTGATCAGCAGATTGTAGATTAATGATGGAAAGTGATATGAAAATTCACAATGATAAAGAACCTCAGATTATTTACATTTACCCTTATGAGTCCCTTATGCACATGCCTCTCCAAATGACCACTCCATTCTAGTTGCTCCCCAAACGCACTGATTTCCTTTATGTGACTGCCTGCTAAAGGTAAAGACCATTTCTTCCTTAGTCCCTCCCTATTCCCTGTACCCATCTGTATTTATGGTGTTCAAAAGTGATTACTGATATAGTGAACAAATGAAAAAAAGCTCCTCAGCTCAGGCCCAGAAGTAAAACTCTGGGATGAGAAGCACACAAACAAAAAAAATCTACAAACTCAATTCTCCTCATGTGCAATTCAGAGCTGACATAAGAAGAATCCAGGGGCTGGAGTGGTGGTTCAGCTGTAAAGTTACAGAGCTTGCCAGCCATGTGCAAGGACCCGAGTTTGAACTCCAGCACCACACACACAATGAAGTGTCAGAGCAATGAAAGCCACATGAAAAACTAAATAAAATTGTTTCTTTCACTGTCCCTCTCTCTCTTAAAAAAAAAAAAAAAGACAAAGAAAGATCCAATTTATAACACATTGTGTATTAAGCTCCTTTCTTTACTCAAGTCTAAATAAAAGTTGCCATTTCCCAGGCAATGTTCTGAGCCCATAACATGTAAGGTCTCAATAAACATTAAAAATGCTACAAGGTAGATATAATTAAGTCTAGTTTTACTTTTAGGAAAACTAAGGTTCCAATATTTTCTCAGGGTCACCCAGCTAGTAAGATGATTTCATCCTCCTCATTTTACGGTTTAGAAAGGAAACTTGCTACCAGAGCAGTGATTTTCCTGGCCTTGACCTGATTCCAAGTCTAGAACTCTCTAGTGAACAGTAAAGATCAGGGTCTCTAGATAAAGAACGGAAGCTGGAAGTATGCATTTATGAGACCCAGGGACATTCTGATGAAATTCTGAATGTTTTCCTCTTCCTCGGCTTAATTTTATTTGGACTTACAATACATTTAAATTATTTAAAATCCTTTTCATCCCCTAAATTAATTTAAATTTCATTCAGGTTTTTTTCCTGTTATCTTTCTACAGGCACACAAGTGGGTAGACTGATTTTTTATGTAATGCAAATTAACAATGATTCTGTTCATTTTGTGTTTCATATCTCTCTACCTACGTAATATTTTTAAAAAGAGAAACAGTGAAAGAGAAAGGCAGTTAACTTTTTTCATCCCATTTTTGTTTTTCTTCCACTTGGTTGTGCTGGGGATTGAACCCCAGTCCTTGCACATGCCAGGCAAGAGCTCTACCACTGAGCCACCTCTCCAGTCCAATCCTCTTTAAATATAGGGAAGCAATGGGTCAAAGAAATTATTGCTATTAAAATGAGAAATGTATAAATTATCTATTTTTAAGTTAACTGCCTAACGTAAAATACATATTAAGAAAACATAAGCAATAATCTCTGTATCACCTGGTCCCTTATTTTTTTGTTCTTAAATCTTTTTTTTTTTAAATTTTTTTAGAGAAACAACTTTATTTATTTTCACATGGCCTCAGGTGCTCTAACACTCAGCTGTGTACGTGGTGCTGGGGTTTGAACCCAGGTCCTCGTGCTTGCCAGGCAAGCACCGAAACCGCTGAGCCACCACTCCAGCCCTTGTTCTTAAATCTTAACTTTAATTTTTGCCCTATTTTCCCAAAACAGCACAGTATTATTTTCTATGACTCCTCCTTCTCTTCTGTATTTCTCAGTTAGCTGGCAGTGCAAGCATCTCTATGTAAATTCAAATTATTTTTAATACCATTGTGCTATGAACAAACAAGCAGACTGTATATTTATGAACAAATAAATGGGGTATAAAAGAAAGAAAAGGACTCCATAGCTTAAGAAATAAAAAGCAGGCTCGTGCACACCTATAACCCCAGCAGCTTGGGAGACTGAGGCAGAAGGATGGCAAGTTCAAAGCCAGCTTCAGCAACTTAGCAAGACTCTACTTCAAAATAAATAAAAATATAAAAAGGGTTGGGGATATGGCTCAGGGGTTAATAAGCACCTCTAGGTTCAATCTCTGGTACCAACAAAAAGAAACAAAAAGCAGACAAAGGGCTGAATCTTTTTTCTTTGATTACCTGCTCAGCCACCCTTTTCTTACAAGATTCTACTGTGCTATCTGAACAAATCATAGACAAATCTAAAGAGAAGTTTTAGGAGACTATCATTCCCACAAAAATTAAGGCAGCAAACTGGGAAATACTGACAACAGGAAACTACTGCTTTCTCCCATGAATTACAAAGACACTGACTTGTTTGCCTTGAAGCCACTCTGAGCAGATTAGTACAGATGTAACACAATGATCACATCTTTCCATCAATAAACCAAAACAAACTGCTTCTGCAGAGATGATATTTGCAGTCGAAATCTGGAGGGGAATCAAGTCTTTGCAGTGGAAATGATCTTACCTTCCGAAAGCATTTAAAAGAGCAACTATTTCCTGTCGAGTGAGCTGGAAGCCTTTGGATGGACTGTTCTCTGGAAGCTTTTGGATTTCTTTTTCAGAGAATAGTATCTTCAAAGCAGTTCCTAAACCCTGAGTCTAAAGAAAATGTTGAGGAACTGACAATTAACTTTATATAATAAGAACTGATATAAAGATTTAAAGGAATACTCAAGTCACTGTGATGACAAACTCATGTGAAATGAGCTTCTCACCAATATGTTAACCTATACATAGCAGTTACTCCTGGCAGGTTAGAAACTAAATAACTCAGCTGTTAGGGAAACCTGACCTGTCTAACACTTGCTGGGCCTGTACTATCACAAATTACTAAATGCCAGTTTTTATAACTTGAAAACATCACACAAGGACTACAATGTTTAGTTTACAACCTTGAAAGAATTTTTTTTTCCGTGTTGAGACTAGAACCCAGGGCCTCACATATGCCATGCAAGCACTGTACCACTAAGTTCTGCCTCCAGCCTCGCTGAAAGCATCTTTTTACAGCTGCTGGCAAGTCAAACCCCAGAGAGTATTAGTGATATGTACACTTAATTTCTCAAATATCAGCACTAGAGGAAAAGATACTTTTTATTTCAGTGTAGGCGCCATTAAAATACTTCTCTCTTGATTGTATAACTTACTATCCTCTAATAAAATAAAATCTCTAACAATCCTTTTTCACTGAATATTCAGGATAATGGGCCTACCTAGCAGTTTTCACATTTTGTGATGAGATGGTCTCTTGTGATCACTGAAACAAATTCAATGACCAAAACTGGATATTTAAATTTTATGTATTTTACCTTTTATGTAAACATAATTCTCAATTAACAACCAACTTTAAAAATGAATTTGATATTGTATCAATAGACACAGATACAATAAAGCTAAAATCACCAATAGAATAAAAAAATCCTCTAAAGCACATGTAGCAGTTTTAATGATTTTTTCATCAATGAAACAAAAACTTCGCTTAGATCTGTCCATTTCTAAATACTAATCCAATGAACGAGGACATTCTAATAAAAGTTTTGAACTCAGTGCGAAAATTTAAGATTAACAGTTTCAAAAGAAGAGACATCACACATACCTGTAGCTTTCCCCATAACCTGCACTTGTCACATCCAACACAGTCCATAATACGGGAAATATTCTTGAAATGTAACCGGAATTCCTCCTAGCATATAGAAAACATTTTCACTCTAATTAAACTTCTAAAATTAAACTTCAAAAAGGCAGAGAACTAAGAGAAAAGTGTCTAGATGAGCAAGATTAAAAGACAGCAACAGCTCCCCACCATCTACCCCATTCAGTTTTCTTTTTTTTACCTTTAATGACTTAGCCCCCTTTTTGTCGCCTGCAAACATGGATTTCTCATCGAAGTGCATAGGAAAGGACCTGATAAAATGACAGTATTTTAAAAAATTACATGTGAAAACCCAGGCACCTTGTGCTTGCACTCTGGTAGAATGTAAATATTTAAAATTCCTTAATTTACTTCCAAGATAGGAAGGTAACAAACAGTTCATATATAAACTTTTTTTTTAAGAGAGAGAAAGAAATCAATTTTACTCAGTTCCCCATGTACCTTTCGTTCCTCCAATACTTCTTTGTGCACGTGGGGTCCGAACCTGCATCCCTGTGCATGCCAGGCAAGCACTGTAACCGCCAAGCCACAGCTCCAGCCCCCCATAAACTATTTAACAGAAGACTAAAGCAAGCTACAAATGGCTTTTAAAGAAATTACATGACAAAATCTAAAAAATGAAAATCTACATGAAAAATGCACAACACTCCCACTTTTTAAAAATGTGAAATATAATTTAAGTACTTTAAACATTTTTTTTGGTTGTAGATGGACACAATACCTTTATTTTTTACGTGGTGATGATCAAACTTAGTGCCTCACACGTGCTAGGTAAGTGCTCTTCCACAGAGCCACATCCCCAGCCCTACTTTAAGTACCCCCTTTTTTTTTTTTTTTTTAAAGAGAGAGGGTCAGTGAGAGAGAAAAAGTGAAAATCAATTTTTATTTAGTTTTTCATGTGGCCTTTGTTGCTCCGCAACTTTGTTGTATATGTGGTGCTGGGATTTGAACTTGTGTACTCACACATGCCAGGCAAGCACTGTAACCGCCAAGCCACCACTTCAGCTCCCTTCAAGTACTTCTTGATCTAACATCTCCATGCTAATATTAACAACTAGTACACTTAAGTTTTACAGACTAAGCATGATACCTTTCAAGTTTAAGTAATAACTGGAAGAACATAAAATTGGTAGAACATTCAAGCAGCATGAAGTTTTGATACTACATAAAACATTTTAAAATATAGCCTTGCTCTCAGTGTGAAGTTATTGCAACAAAGCAGTATCCTTTGTAGTCAGCACTTTTAGCAGTATTTTTAAATGCTACTGCTCTACTGATCCCTGATTTGCCTTCTCAGTTGTATTTCTCCCTTTCCCAACTCTCAGAAGTCAGTTTTTGTTGCCCTTCAAGAACCAGCTCATCTGAACACAGTGTAGGATTCTTACTTGGTATCTTGAAAGATACTCAGTAGAAGGCTCTTGGTGTCAGCATCGTCTTCTACATTTCCAGTGTAAAGATCAACAACTGAGCGCTCAAAATAGGGGGCCACCTTTGACAAAGCTCGAAGCTCAATCAAGTATAAAAAGTACAGATTCTTCAGCCTTCTTGGACCTTCTCCCTTTGTTTCCACAGGGTCAAAGCGGCGTTTAAATTCTTTGATATTAGGTCCCCAGCTAGGTTTACCCCAGGTTTCTAAAGAGAAACAGAAATATATTACATTCTTTTAGTAAAAATGACTTATTTTGTTCCAAAAGATATGTATTCCTCCCGATAATTTTTACACTAATATAAGGAAAATCTCCACTTTAAAAATCTAGTTACCTTCCAAAAGATAATTTGCACATAGATGTAAATTGATACTGGCATGAAGTCCTGATATAAGTTTATAGAAGACTCTCTTCTCCAGGCACAAACCTATTCAGAAAAATAAGGAAAAAGAAATCATGCCCATTCAGATAACAAAATATTGAACAAGGAGATTCAGTACATACACTTAAAGTTAAGATTCAAGGACATTAAAAATAAATTGAGAAGTAATATACAGACATTTAGCCTGAGATTCTCTTCCTGGAAGACAACATAAGATTCTAGTTTTAGAACAGTTAACTGAATATGATGAGAACCTAATGGTAAGACAAAAGGTCTGGGCTCCCGCAGGTGCAAACTCTTAAGGATGCAGCTGCCAAGTTCCCAGAAGGCAACAGCACAAGCTGCGACTTAGGCTAAGAATTTACTAAAGCAGACATCACGATAAAGTCACTGCTTTGACTTAACAACAGCTGTTTTTCCCCATGTCCTTGCCCTCCTGATGTTCTTTCTTTGAATCTACTTGGTAGTGGAGAAAGAAGGGTCTTATTAACCTTTTTGCCCTAAAATTATCCAGTTCTGATTTTACTTGTAAGATAACACTCATACTTGGAAAATACATCCAGGAATTTCAACTAATAAAAAAATATACGTTGACTATCTGCTACATAACTAGAGTCCTATCAAATGGAGTTCAGGAATGTAATGGAAGACTTTTTAATAGAACCTTCTTTTTACCATGCAGGCTTTTGTTTAAAATTTATGAAAGAGATCAAGAAAATCCCACCATCCTAGCCTACATTTTAAGATTTTCTCTTTAATGAGAATAACATACGCTGTGAGTATACTTAATGCCACTACATAGTAAACTTTAAAATGGTTAAGATGGGGCTAGGGGTGTAGTTCAGTAGCACAGCATTTGCTTGGCATGCATAGGCCCTGGGTTTTATCCCCAGCACCGAAAATTTTAAAAGATAGGTTAAGATTGTAAATTTTATATTGTGTTTTACCACAATGAAAGAAAAACTTTATAACAGTTTACTTCATACAAAATACAAAATAATAACCCAGGGGATGCAGAGCCACAGTCTTTTCCCTTCTTCATCACCCAACAAGGTGTTTTGTTTTAATACCCTCTCCATGGGGGGAAATGAGCTTCAATATTGGAAGAGAAGGTATAGTCTCATTTATACACTGGGCAAATTTTCTCAGTTTAAGAATATCTACGTGGGTTACTTTGCAGCTTGTCAAGATCACTCAGATCATTAATTTACTCTCTTTATGCCCTACTACAGAGGACTCTGAAGCAAGCAACCTCAAACAGGAAAAAAAATCATTCCTCTGAGATCTCATTCTCTTAATTCAGAATTCTTGTTAGAATATTTAAACTGTTATGGATAGAAACCAAAAGGCAGAAATTAAATTCTGTTACGTAGCTTCGTCCTAAAAGTATAAAGCCAGTTTTGAATGTTATGATAGCAAGGGATACAAACAGTTTGAATAGATTTAATATAACATTCACTGGAGAGGTACTAACTTCTTCAATGGAAATTTTCATCAAATCTGTTATCAAGAAGCAAAGTGATCAGATCTGAAGTTCATTTTCTGTTCTTTCCAACGCACCGAAGTGACCCACACCAACGGGTTGGGGTCCCTCCCTCAGTCTGCATTCTCCCTCAAGTGTGAGTGCCTTGCTTTATCCCAAGGCATCTGTCTTTGGAGATTGCCACCCTCTTTTCTCTTGAAAAGAGAAATAAACCTAAATAAACCTCAGTCTATGCCTTTGGAAAAAAAGAACATTTCCTCATTCTGGTAATAACATTTTATATTTCATAACAGAAAATACAGGAATGTAAAAGCATCTAATACACTGGGATCTATACTGCTTTATCTTTTAATCAGACAAATTTTGAGTATATTAATATGGGCAAACATGTTTAGAACCTGCTGAATTCAATATATCATCCCTCATTTTACACATAAAAAGTACTTTCAGGTGCAATATCCTTTAAAAAATAGATTTGCTTATTAGTTACTAGAAAGGTAGTTTGGATGAGCACTACATACAGAAGGAATAAGAGTGGGGAATAGCTATGGAAATTTCAGGAGAATATTTGGACTGTGTATTCCCATAATACAGGACTTCTGCTGACCAATATCCTTAAACTTTCATAAATTTCATCCCAAAATATAACAACCTAAAAACAAGTACTATTTTCTTTTAAGCACTATCTAGGTAATAAAATCTTAAAACTTACAAAAACATACTAAATTTAAAATACAGATATTATGTTTACCTTCTAGCCATGTATAGAATGATTCTCCTAGACAGAGAAAGAACTGGGTTAAAATATTTCAAATATTCATTTGTAAACTAGAATGAATGAGATCTACAAAATACTTAAGAGATTGAAGCATTATCTCTAGCAGTGTCTACTGATTTGGGTGAAAAGGAAAAGAGGCATATGGTTCTAGAAAATGAAATCGACAAGTAATTGAAGTAACTGGAGAACGATCTTATAAATGATCTTCTGATTATTAAAATGTCTGAGAAAACATTTCGGTCTCAATATTATATAAATCTTAAATCACTGAAGATTTATCCAAAAGCATAAATACAAAATATTTAATAATCTTAAGTTTGCTTTTAATGAAAAAAAATCAGTACTTTTTTAAATTCCAGGAAAAAGTAGTGAATTATAATACAAAAATAAAAATTTTAATTACTCCATTTTCCCTATGTCGATAAAGCTAGGTATATTTCCTCAATTACCTAAGACTAAGTTTCAAGGGATAATTTTAAAAGTCCTTAATTTTCAATATGATTCTTCAGAAAAGCAAATGAACAGACTAGAAAGGTACTGAAGGAGAACAGCAAAACGTGCAAAAATTCAGTTTGCAGGAGTAAGTTTAAGAGATCTATTGTATAACATCAACAGTAAATACATATGGTACACAGCTTCAGCCACTCTACAAAGTATACACACTTCATAACATGATGGACATAATAAAATATGTATTAGAATTACATACATATATACATATATTATATACATTTTTACTCCCAGGGACTGAATCCAGAGGCATTTAACCACTGGGCTACATCCCCAGCTCTTTTTTATTTTGAGACAAAATAAGTTGCTTAGGGCTTCGTTAAGCTGCTAAGGCTGGATTTGAACTTGTCTCAGCTTCTTGAGCTGCTAGGATTACAGGCGTGTACCACAGTGTGCCTAGCTAAATATATATAATTTTTTGTCAATTAAAAAAATTATTCCTGGCCCAATACTGTTCTAGGTGGAAATAAAAACGATGGCAGTCAAGAAAGATAAAACTGTTACTGTACTTCCTAAATTCCTATCCTTTATTTTAATTGAGAAGAGTGTGACAGAAAAACCAACCCACAAAGAAGCTGAGTAAGGGTTTAGGAGATTAATTCCATGTTAGGACTCTGCCTCCTGAGTCTCCACACTTTGCAAATAACAAACATCTTTCTACAGTCATTTGTTAACTTATACTTATCAGGAACCTTATTATTTTCACTTATTCAAAAAACTTCAACTACCAGATAAATCTCAGTATTCAATAACTTGGCCTCTATCTGGCACCTTACAGGGCCACTAACATAGTCTTTCCCACTGGTAATTGGGCCTCCTTACTGTCTCCCAATAGGCTTTCTGACTTTTCATTGCTCAGCTTGTAGGCTCATGCTATCTCTTCTAAGCTTGTACTGTCCAATTCTATTGGCCCCAATCTGTTCCTTTAAAACTCATCTCAAAAACTACCACCTCTAGTAAGCTTTCTCATACCACTTCAGCAACACACGATGAGTTTCATCTGAGGAGCTACAGCACCTACTGTCTGCTGTGTGCACCCGTCCTTCCTCACGTGGCTTCACTACCAAGCAGAGCACTTATCACTCTTACTGCGTACATCAGCTCCAAGGGAAGGCCCTGTGCTCTACCCATCTTTCCATCCTGTACAGTGCCCATCACAGTGCCTTGAACGCAGATAAGGAAGTGTTCCACTAAAGCCACCACTTCAGCTGTCTGGGTACCTTATGACATGCTCGGTCACCTGGAGTAAGCAACTGCTGGTTAAGTATTATGTTGAGAACTGAGGTTATGAATTTCAAAGTCAATAAGAAAATAAAGAGGTAAGAAATATCAGTAAAAACTATATTAACTTTATCTCCTTAGAATATATTCAAATAGACTTTAATAACCACAAAAATGGGAAACTTAGGATGTGAACCCAATATTTTTACATTACGTATTTATGTTCTATATATATTTCTAACATAGAATAACTTTATTATACAAAATTATTTTTTGTCACTAGTCATTGGTAGCTATTTTCTGAAGGAAAAAGGATCAACATTTTCTTTTGAATTACAACAGGAAAAAAAATCCAATTTTAATAACTGAAAACATTTCTTCTACACTTGGAGTCAACACAAACACAAGAGTTTGAACTCACCATCATCTTCACCTAAAAAAGAAAAGAGATTTTAGAAAATGTCTTCAATAGTTCAGATTCAAAAATAAATGCTATTTATTGTAATACAGAATTTAAACATTTATTGAAATATTCCTTACATCATGAACCTTGGTCAGTGTTTAGTTCTCCTCAAACACAGCTTCTTATTAAGAATATAGGCCAAAAAGTTCTACATTTTATGCAAGAAATAAGAAGACATCAGAAAGTGACTAAACAACCCTAAAGAACACCAGTTTCAGTAATTAATGAGCATACACATGGCTGCTTCAATCACAGCACTCAGCTTCTCTGGATATTGCTATCTCCAAGCCACATGCTTCTGACTGATCCTCTCCAGCGGATACAGTGCTCATGGCAGCATCAGGGAAGTTTGCACCAGGGTGCTGAGAGAGGCACAGGATCCTGGGCTCTGGGCTCCACAGGTCACCTCTGCACCTTCATCTGAGTGACTCTGATACAATACGTCACTTTTTTTTAGGGGAAAAGGTTCTGTTGCTCAAAATCTTTTAGAAAAATAGTTGTAGAAGTCTAGCTGTTACAACTCAGGAATCATGGACAGAAAGAGAGCCAAGATGGCCGAAGAACTGTCTGCTGGAGTTTCGGGGGGACAGCGTGCAAGCAGGACCAGGGAGAGCTGCTGCACATGAGCTATGACAGCTGGAGTTCATTCTTCTCTGGCCTAGCCTTTTCCTCCTTTCAGACTTTTTTTCCTTCTTTTCTCCTCTTCTCACTCCTACTTTTTCTATGAAGGGACTTCTTTCTCTTCTTTTCTAGAAGTTTCATATCTGATTTATCATAACATGGAAATGAGTTTCTTAGAACTTGATGATTCTGAGTGAATGATTATATTTTCTGCTTTAACAATAGGAAAGATAACCATGGAAAAGGTTGGAAGAATTCCTTCCAAATTCCACTGTGGAACAGAAAGCAGGCGAGGAGCTTTACCTATTTTACTTTATATAATCTGTGTTGCTTCAATTTTTGATTAATTAAAACATTAGGTTGAATAGATAAAAGTTCTGAAGTAAAGCAGCAAGAGACAAAGGGTAAGAAGCCATGCCTGCCTTTTTCATAGTGCAATTCTCTTCTCCAGGGTTCAGAATGAATTTGGAGGAAAATTTCCCACATTTTGACAGTGAGCATCTAAAAAGCAGTCTATGCATTCAACTCTTCCAAGTGTTCTGGCCCTCAGAAAGGCAAAAAAGTTACGAATCTAGACCAGAAAAATCAATTCTTAATCCTCTCCTAAAGAAAACACTGTGCTAGCAGGTCAACAACAGGGCTGCTCCCAGGGTCTGGTTCCTCACTGGGCACATCCCAGCCAGACTTCAGCAATGCTGTCCATCAAAACACCACACCAGCCACACACCACTCAAGTTTTTCTAATGGTCACCTTTTTCAAAGTAAGAATTGCACAAGGCACTGCACTGACGTTACCTGCTGACAGGGCTAAACAACCTACCAAAATATCTGTTTAGTGGCAATGACAGCATCCACTACTTCAGTACTTCAGTTTTTACATTTGAATGAACTAAGAGTAAGTAAAATTTACCCTTTAGTTTCACACTGACCACATTTCATGTGCCTGATGACCCATGTAGCAAATGGACGTCTGCAGGACAGTGAGGTCTAGAGTGCTGCCAAGTGCAGTCTGAGTGCCTTGACTTTCCTGCTTCCTATGCAAAGTGTGCTGGGGGTCAGCATCCCCAGAAGTGCATGGGAGCTTGTTGGGACCCTGCGCTCCACCCAAGACCTACAGCCACAGAGTCTACATTAATCAGGCTCCCAGGGAATCTGCACACACTGAGGTTTGAGAAGCCACTGGTTCTGAAACTGGACTGCGCACACTGGAACCATCTGCTGAGTTTTAAAAATGTGGATGCTTGGGTTCTCATCCCAAGGCTTCTTAATTTCACTACTATAGGGCCTTCACATTTCTAAAAGTTTCCCTGGAAAGCCCTGCAATATATGGATTATTTACATATTCTAAGTTATTCTACATAAAGTTCCTACTTTAGGGCTGGCACATAGCAGGCACTCATAAAATTATGGTAATTTAGAAGACACAGGAATCTTAAGACTTACCTATGAAATGATCTCATACTTTTGCTAACCATTCAGATTAAGAATATAGAATAGTTGAAAATTTTTCCCTTATAAAGTTTAGTTATGAAAACATTCCATAAACAATCTTTAAAAGCTTAAAAATGTATAAAGACCCACCTCGGCTTGGGGCCAGAGGGTTTAAAGGACGATAAACGGATCTAGGCCTGAAAAAGAACACAAAACCCAAAACATAAAATGGTTTGACTTTTATACATTATCTTTTCCCAAAAGAAACAGGAATTTCCTCTTCCCTCCTCCCCCACAGTGTTACTTGAAACAGTTCTCCTCGTAGATGCTGTTCCACACTCTCCACGCAGAGGACCCCTTATAGCCGGTGTAACGCTCTGGGTTCAGCAACAGATCTACATACTGAGCAGCGGGAGACCGCTCATCTGAAGAAACAATTCACAAGAGTCAGCCGTATCTCACCATTTACCTAGAATTTGGCATTACAAAGCAAACAGAACTGCCCAAAAGCTGGAAAAAATGCTATGCTTTTCAAGTCACTGCCAACCTACACAGTAGAATGCTTTACACACTTGTGACTGCAGCTGACCCCAGGATTTGTAAAACTTGGACAAATCACCTGAGTGGAAAAACAACTTCTCCCTTTCCTTTTCATACATCAGTGCTCTTTTAAGAAAAGCAACATCCCTCGCCTTACTAGTTTTAGCCACCCAGCAATGAAAAGAACTAACAACTATAACTAGCTCTATTATTTTACGTGACTTCTTCTCTCAGGATATGCCTAACATGGGCTTAGAAACATTGGTTTAAGATGTTTTGCATTAAAAATAGAGATTTCCCCTGAGTACAGTGGCACATGTCTATAAAGCCAGCTATTCGGGAGGCTGAGGCAGAAGAATCACAAATTCAAGGCCAGCCTTGGCAACTTGGTGAAACTGTCTCAAAAACAGAAAATTAAAAAGGGCTGAGGATCCATCCTCAGTTTCAATTCCCAATGCTACAGGTAAAAACTAAAAATAAAAATAAAAATCCCTGCTTTCTTTCTACATGGAACTTATAAAGTAATTGGCTCAATAACTTTGTGATTCAAATCTGATTATTCACAGAGCAATGCTCTAGTTTTTAAAAATTTTCTTACCAAAGTTAACATGTGTTTTCCCTCTCAAATGCACACAGTAGGTGCATTTTCAAAAACTTGTGAAACATTTTAATTAAATAACCATTTTCCACAATGAAATCCAAAAATGTACTTACTAAATCTCTACGATCTGGACATTTTAACACAGAGAAAAACAGTCTGAACTGCTGAAGCTCATTTAAACACATGCTTTCATAATTAAAAAAATATGACTATGAAATTATTATAACTATGCTGAACAAATGTATGACCCTAATACATGTAAGCCCAAGTCTTCCATGCACTGGCACAAATGCATTCTTCACTACCTTTTGGTTCCATAAGATTAAATAAACAGTACACAGACACCCGGCTTAAGGATAGGGGCCAAATGTAAGTGCTGAATGTAATGTAAGTCCTTTCCTTATCTAACAGTGTAATTTCCTGTCAGTGAACAATATTAATTGGACGTTCAATGTTCACAGTGTGGGATTCTCTGTAAGCATAAAGGGAGATTGGCCACTTGATCCATGCCTTCCAAGAATTATTAGCTATTTTCATAATACAAATTTCCATTATTAGATATTATGTAACAGAAAAAGGAAACACTTCTACAAAATAAAAGATATTGGCTCTATTTCTGGCTCCAGAATTATAAAGATATTCTACTATATAAATAAAAGGACAGGAAAGTTAACTTACATTTGAACAAAAACTGTCCTAACAAAGGGATTCTGCTCCTAGTATTATGTCCTCCAAGAGGATTTTCTCTTCTTCCTCCCTCTACAAAGCTGTTCTTTGAATCTGACCATCCCAACCATTACCTAGGGAATCAATGACTTTCCATTGAATCAAAATTCCTAATTATGGGAATTCATCAAATTAAACTTCTGTTTTTCTCCTCAAGAATACCATTTTTCTCAATTGAATTTGCCTTCCACTGCCCCAATTTAATAGTAGTGCTTTAAGGTCATGCCACATTTTCTAGTGTGCCAGACACTCAGCCCTGCCCCCTCACCCACATGTCTCTTAAAACAAAATAGTAGCCTAGGTCAATTTAGGACGCAGACTTTTTGCTTACGATTGCAAATTTAAAATTTTATGCTCAGGATTGAGCCTACAGCCTTCCATTATCAACCACACCCCAGACTGCTACTGACTATTAAAAGTCAGCCAAACCCACAGAGTCAAGGGTCAAATGTTTTCCCTCATTTGTGGAGGCCAGAGCAAAACCCAGGCTTGGCTGAAAGGTTGTCAAACTAATGCATTAGACCCAGCAAAGTCATAGCAACACCTATTCTAGGGCAATCATAAACATGTGGGGGGATAGGAGGGGAAAGGGAGGGATCTAGGGAGACAATCAACAATGTAGCATACTTTTTACCCTCTCCCCTGTGAAAATCCAAATACTACTTATACAATCATTTAATTCTGTAAAATTCACCATCTAAGCATTTACATTGCTTGTAGGGGCGAAATATAGAAGAATCAACAGACTAGGGTGTGGGTGATGTGGGGGTAATTCTGGTTTAAGAACAAAATGCATATCATATTGTTACTTTATATGCATTTATGACTGTACAATAACTAAAAAAAATTTTAAAATACAAGAAAATCATATGTTTAAAAAAAATCTATAGGGCTAGAGCAATGACTCAGCAGTTACAGTGCTTGCCTGGCATACATGAGGACATGGGTTCGTACTCCAGCACCATGTACACAACAAAGTGACGGAACAAGGAAAGCCATATGAAAAAGCTAAATAGAACTGATTCTCCTCTCTCACTGCCCCTTTTTCTCAAACAGAAAAAAAAAAAAAACCCTGATCTATATAGTTAAGAAAAATATAAGCTTATAAAGTGTCAAGGGACAAGTCATTTAGATACAGATATTAAAACTACAGTTGTAAAGACCATTCTAAATTTATTAATGAACATATTTTGAAAGAAAAAAGGGAAATACAAACCTATCATGCCATTTAGACTATTTATGAATCAATTACTTCATTTAACAAATATTTATTAAGCACCTACCATGTCCAGGTACTCACTGTTCTAGGCACTGAGAATACAGTAACGAGCCAGCAAGACAAAGCCCTTTGCCCTTGAGTAGCTCACAATCTAGCTGGAGAGGACCATGAACCCACAGGCTAAATAACAGATCATATTCCGTCAGGTCGTTGTGAGTGGTGGAATGGGATGGAAACCAGAAGAGCAAAGAGTCTGACAGTAATTGTGTTACTATTTGTATAGACATGAGAACAGGCTTCTTTGATAAGGTGACATTTGAGGAGAAACATGAACCAAAGGAAGAGTCAAGCCATGCATAAAGACAACAGCAAAAAGGAGGACAGGAGGAGCAGCTTACCCTGGTGAACATTAAACTATTGGATCTATAGAGATCATTTTCCATTCAGAGACAACACTAACAATAAAAGAGCAGGAAAAAAGACATGGGTATTTTACCTAACAAACTGGGGTGAATTTCCTTTAGAGTTTAATTTTAATCTGCTCAAATTAGGTAACAATAACTAAATGATACTAAAGCTTCAATGTCTATAATAAAAAAAATTGTCAGTATAAACCATTGGGAAAATAGATGAACGGTACTATTCCAAAGAGTAGTGGCATCTAATTAGTAAGTAGCCAGGCTTTATAGGCATAAGAATCACATAAAATATAAAAATTCCTAATTACTTTAAATATATAATCCTAAAAATCTCAAAGGATGATTTTATATAAATTCTTATAGGACAGTTCTTTTAATGATTTGAGAAATTTATGTTTTAAAAAATAGTTAACATTTATATTAAGGATGAAATCTAGCACATCAATTTATTTATACAAGAAATCCCTGCAACTGAGCATTATGAAATATCTAATTTACTATAAAGGTTATATTCACAGAAATGATTAACCAGAAAATCTGTTAAATAGCCATGACTAATTTTAATCAAATAGGTAAAATGATAAATTGTAAAGAAGTGACTATAAACACTCATTGCAACAACAAAAGAGCAAATAAGAATAAGCAGTGATGCAAGTACTTAACACAGATTTAACATCTCACTCTGACAATTTGCCAGTTCCAAGTATCATATTGGAGATTATTTCATTAATTGCTTATTTCTATATACAGACATGCAAAGAAATATGATTTCTTTTAAATTTCTTTGCTGAAATGATATAAACCATGATAACATCCCATCTCTCCTTCTTTTCAATTCACTAACTTATAGAAGCCCACTATAACATACTTCATTATAATGTGTATTAGTAGCACAGTTCTACCCGTGAACCCTTTTTAAACATTTAGAAAGTGGCATGATCACTTTAGATCCTTGAAGAATTCAGAAAAACCTCTGCTATCCATTTCCAATTGTGCATGCTTGAACCCCAAATTCTTTCCCACCACCAATAATTTAACAATACCAAAGCAAAAGGCCAAATGAATGATCTCAGTCTACACAGCACAGTTCTCTGGAAATAGCCTATCGATCAAGTTTTGAGTCACTTCAATTACCTTCTGTTAGAGAAGTGGTAGTTACTCTGCTGAATAGTGTCCTGTCTTTGTATTCCTCCAGGGGACTCTTGGAAAGGGACAGCTGTGGGGACGTCCGATTATCATCCTCCCAATATTGGAGGGCATCTTTAAATGAGCTTGTTGAAACCTCCAGAAAATTCCAGTGTGAACATTTTTATAGTATGTTCACAGACCTATAACCAAGTGGCTTCAATGAAAATCCACAGGACATGGTGTGTTAAAATAGAAAGAACACAGGTTTTGGATTCAGTCACAGGACTGAATCCCACCACATGCCAGTATGATTTGGGGCAAGTTGTTTAGTTTTTTTGAGACTGCTTTCTCAGATACAAATATACACCCATTAAGCTAGCTGTAAAGACCAGAAATAAAGCATTTTAACACAAGGAATATAGGATCTTAATATATGCGGCTATAAATAAAATCTACATAGCAAAATTCAGTATCTAAGCTGTAATTCAGATTATATTTTTCATTTAAATGTCTTACTAAAAAAGTTTAGGTTGAGATAATTTAATTACAATAGTGTATTTTATTACCATCAAGTTCACAAAAGTGATCCTGTGAATCATCATATCTTGCCCAGTCAATGAAAGCTTCTTTGCTTTGATTACTAAGGGAAAGAGGAATAAAAAGAAAAATGATTAAATTTGGAGTTGGAAATTCTAATAATGTATTCTAGTATAATTAAAATAGATGAATCACAAATTTCATTACTAGTGGTCACACAAAGGAATAACGAAAACAAGTTATATGAAAAATTGATACAGTAACTTCCACAAGAGATTTGTATTTCTTAACTACATTAAAATGATCATCTCTAACTTGAAAACAATTTTGAGGCAGGCACAGTAGACACACCTATAATCCCAGCTACCCAAGAGGCTGAGGGAGGGAGATCCAAGTTCAAGGCCAACCTGCGCATCTTAGCAAGACCTTGTCTCATATTTTTAAAAAAGGGACTGGGGATATAGCTCAGAAGTAGAGCATCCCTGGATTCAATCTCCAGTATCATTAAAACAACAATAATAATTTTGCCTAAAAATGAATTTACAAATACATGTAACTTTTAAACACAAAAATCAAGCTGGCTTTTTCAAACATTTAGCAATTACAGTAATGTTTATATTTTTCCTGAAACATGAATGAAATTTACTTTCAGAATTTTTCAAATTGAAATTGCTTCTATACTGATAGGATCCAAAATGCAAAGAACTGTATTTCTATATGTCAATCTAATGTTCTATCACTAGAAATTTAGATAATGATAGTCAAATTTCATCCTACCTCATTTATCAAAATCTATTGTAAACATTTCTAACTTGAACTGATCAGGAACTACATGAACTCTAATTCTGACATATATTCATTTCAATGCATATTCAGGCCTTGTGTCTTGAATACAAGATAGCAACATCTATCAGAAGCATCATGCTGCTACCTTCCTTTATTCACCACACAAAAGAAAAAAACAAGGTAAGAGATGTGTACTAAGTAAAAATCAGATAATTCCTAAATATGGTACTATCACAGCCAAGAATTTACTTGACGTTTGAGAAACTGCTACATGACCGCTACAAAGAAGTGTTTAAGACTGGTTGTACTACATGTTTTTTTTTTTCAATTCAATATACTGTACAATATTTTTTCAATAGGAATAAGTTAATGAAAATATTTGTATCATAGCTGATTCAGCTGAAATACGATACCACAAAGGAGAATGCTTACGATCTAAAATGAAATAACTATTATTGTTTAATAAGATGAAACGTTGAAAAGCAGCAGCCAACTGTGATTTAAATTCCTTTTTTTTAACAATAAGAGACTTGCATGACCTTCTTTCTTTAAGCACTGTTATTTGATAAGGCTTTGCTAATAAGTATTTCAATCTAATACTTGCCTAAAGACATTTTTAGTGGAAAAAACCTGAATGCTCATCTAATGCTAACACAGTTGGCCCAGTCTGATTTATACAAGAGCCAGAAGGGACCTAGAGGTCACTTATTCCAACTTTTCAAAAATTCAGCTTGGGTATGGATGCAAAGCTATTTGCATTAAGAATTTTTTGGGCTTAACCCAATGCTTCCATCAAGATGTTGCTGTGAGTTATAGCAGCAGTCTTCAATGGGGAAATAAGCGGTTAGAGAAGGGATGGAGACTAAAGAAAGCAGCATGAAAAACCAGGAGGTGGGAAAGGAGGGGGGCAGATATTATAAGCTGTCTTTATTTTGATGGTATCTTGTGGGTGTATACATGTCAACCCCAACTGTACACTTTAAATACGTGCAGTGCATGCCAATTACACCTTAATGCTATTTAAAAATTATATAACCAACTGTTAAGAGAAGATAATGGAACTAGGAGCTCTTACTACTACTAGCAGTAACGTAATTTGCTACAGAAATTTTGGAATACAACTTGGCAGTACTTAATTCCACTCCTAGGAATATTCTCCCTAGAAATGAACACATGCACTAAAATGTTTGTGAAAATATCCAGAAATCAACAGTAGGATGGAAATATTACTATAGAATATTATATATCAATTAAAAATAAAATTTTCTATGTTCAAGAACATGAACCTCCCATACATATTAAAGAAAGCAGATACAAAGGAATATGTTCCATATTATTCCATTTATATAAACCGGCAAAATTAATCTGACAGTATTACTAAAAATCACGGTTAATTTAGGAAGGTGATAATGGCTAGGAAAGTACCCATGGCAATCTTCTGAGGAGCAAGTATGTTCTGGATGATGGCTACAGAGGTGGGTTCAGTTTGTAAAATAAAATTGAACTTTAGGGGCTGGAGCGGTGGCTTGGTGGTTACGGCACTTGCCCGGCATGCGCGAGTACGTGAGTTCAAACCCCAGCACCCACGTACACAACAAAGTGTTTGAGTAATGAAGGTTACTTGAAAAACTAAATAAAAATTGCTTCTCTCTTTCTCTCTCTCTCACTGTCCCCTCTTTTAAAAAAAAAAACTGAACTTTACATTTAGGATTTGTACACTTTGTTAGATTTAAAAGTTTAAAAAATTAATTACTTGAGCAATAAAAACCCATAAACAAAATTAAAAGACAAAAGATTATTATATGCTCATGAATAAGTAATAATCCAACAACCTCAACTGACAAACAATGATAAAAAATATAAACAGCTAGTTCTTCTCAAAATATTCCATGGAAATAAACCTAGGCCTGGGGTCATCTCTTCATTGTCTCTACTTGTGATCTTGTTCAGGTTTATGGCCATTAAAGACCACATATCCACCGATTGACTCCCAGACTCCTCCCCTAATCCAGACCTGTATATCAACTGCCCACTCGACATTGCCAACTGGGTCTCATAGGCAGATCAAACCTAACAAGTCCAAGGTCCAACTATGGCTCTCCATCAACTTGCTCCTTGAACAGTGGGCCCCAGTTAACAGCAGTTCTACTTAATGTAAGGAGCTACAGTTGCAAATCCCAGTCTTCCATGAAGCTTCTTTTTCATACTCATACCTGATTTTTCAGCACATTCTATGAGCTCTATCTTCAAATAGGTCCAGAATCTGACACTTCCCATCATATCCACTGCTGTCACTGGTTTAACCATAAGGTCTTATGTGGATTACTACAATCTCTCATAATCAGGCCTCCACAGTATTGCACTGGGCTCCCTCAACACACACCCTCATTCCTGTGCTCGAGATCCTTCAAGCACTTTCCACTCCACTTGCATAAAATCAACAGTCATTACAAGAGTTCTCTAGAAGAACTCCACCCACCCACCTTCTGCCTCCACCCTCAAGTTTGGTATTTTTTTGTTTTTGTTTTTGTTTTGTTTTGTTTTAAGAGAGAGGGGGACATAAGAGAGAAAGATAATCAAATTTCTAGTTAGTTTCTTCATGTGGCCTTTGTTGCTTGGACACTTTGTTGTGTACGTGGTGCTGGGATTCAAACCCACATCCTCATGAATGCCAGGCAAGCACTGTTGCTGAGCCACTGCTCCAGCCCCCATCCCTAGGTTTTTTTTTTTTTTAACCTTGTCTTCTATTACTCTGCCCTTTGTCACACTGGTGTTCTTGTGGTTCCTCACAAAGTCTAGACACAATCCTGCCACCAGTCTCTTTACCAACACTTTATATACTACCTCAGATGCACACTCCCTTCTCTGGAGGCAGTATACATTCACACAAGTACTTGGAGAACCATCAGACAATTTCAAGAAAAGCTGCAAAGGAAAACTCTAAGATGAAGCACCTTTACTTCCTGTGTACGACAAAAAACATTCGGGAATGCTTAAGGTGGCATGGTTTTAGCAAGAAAAAATATTGGAAATTGTCTAAATGTCCATCAGTAGGAGAACAGATAAATAAAACACTATTTTTATGTGATGAAAACCATTCAAAGAATGAAAAATCCATTTCAACATGGATAGAGCTAGAAAGCAAACAGTGAAGAAAAAAGGTATAAAATGTTAAACGTGGTTTTTCTTTTTTCTTCTTTTTTTTTAAGAGAGAAGGACAGTGAGAGAGAGAGACAGAGAGAATCAATTGTAATTGAGTTTTTCACATGGCTTTCATTGCTCTGACACTTAGTTGTGTATGTGGATGCTGGGGTTTGAACCTGTGTACTTGGGCATGCCAGGCAAGCGCAGCAACTGCCGAGCCACCGCTCCAGCCCTTAAATGTGGTTTTCTATCATTTATGAAAAAAAAATCATAAACTGTACACCTAAAACTATATGCTATTTATAAATAAAAACAAAAACATGGACTGGATATATACCAAATTTATGACAATAGTTAATTCTAAGAAAAGGGAACAGGATTAGGAAACAGAACTTAAGGGATTTTAAACTTATACATGATGTTTCTTGTTTAAGGAAACTGATCATATTATATTGTATTGTGAGCATGTACAAATAGATACGTAACAACGAATTCTACTATTAGGCATACTTATAATGCAATAATCAAAACAAGATTTTAAAAAATGGCAGAAAATGTTAAGGCTTATTCATGTGGAATGGAGGTTATAAAGGCATTTATTAAATTATGTCTTTTACTTTTCTATATTAAGATTTTTAATATTAAATAAGACTAATTTTATTGAGTCAGCAGCAATTGTAGTACACAAATAGAAATCTAAACAAATGGAAGAAAAAAGAATTTCTGCAATAATCCATTCTTAACTACAGATTACATTCAGTTACTTTATACTGCACAAGTTGAAAGTATAAATTATGTTGTACTTCAAAAGCAAATTTCTGCTTAAAGTAAGGAAAAGTCAGCAGAAAAAATCTATTAAACTACTATTATGCTAACTTTTACATTCAAAATATAATATTCAAATTACGTAGATTGAACTTAAAAAAGACTAAACAGTTTCAAACTCCATAATCCCCGTTAGCTGAGTAATCTAAATTTCTACTTTTTAAAATATTTAATATTTATAAAAACATCATAGAAATTTAAGAAACAGCCAAGAAATAGGCAAAACTATTATGGAATTTAGGATAAGGACTTCTTTTTCTTTCTTCCTTTTAACAATAAGTTAACTGAAAATTTAATGTTTAACAAAAATGATTTTCCAAAATAACAAGAAAAAAGAAAACTGATATAAGATTATATCTTTTTAATATCACTAACATAAACTTGCCTTAATGTGCTGTTTATTGCTCCCAGTTTATTAGCTTGCTCACAATCTTGTAATTCTTCGGTACTGTTTGCCACTTTCAAGTACTGCAAAGAAGTCAGTAACAAGTAAGTTTAAGAACAATTATCATCTTTCTCTTCTTCAGCTTCTACTAGCAGAACAATCTGTCAAGGAAGATGTACACTAAATATACATACAACCTATTATCAAAAGCCCTAACATTTGTAAGAAACACTAATAAAAATGAGGCCCAAGTTTCTACCTATTAAATAAGCAGAGACATTAGCACTGTAACAATCAGCAATAGTGTGTTAGTGATGACAAACTGAGAAAACTCATTGGGGAAAGAAATTTAAAAGTAAATATCTAGAGTTTTATGTATAAGGTCTTCAACCAGCAGTCTCATTAATGAGACCATATCTAAGGCAACAATTTTAAAAACAAACGAAAGCCAGCCCCCCCACCCCAAAAGAGTTATTTGGTATTGTCTTGTAATACTGAGAAAGGTATACACTATGAGTCCACTTCCAAACCCAGACCTAGAGGAACTGTTGTATGTGCACAATGAGACAAAATACTGTATCTTTTTTTTTTTGTATAGCAAAAACTGGAAAAAATTAAATGCTTGTGGGTAGAGGACTTTTACTCTGTAAAAGTCCTACAAGAGTAAAAGTCCTACAACTCACTACTGTATAATTACTAGAATGAACAAACAAGATCCACACACACGGAGAGAAAAAAGTTCAAAAGCCTAAGACTAAATTAATCATGGGCACTGTGGCACATGCCTGTAATCCCAGCTACCTGGGAGGCTGAGGCAGGAGCATCGAAAGTTTGAAGCCAGTCTGGGCAACTTAGTTAGACCCTGTCTAAAAATAAATATTTAAAAAGGGCAGGGAACACAGGTTAATGGTAGAAAGGCCCTGAGTATACTACCAAAAGAGTGAGAGGGAAGAAGGAAGGAAAGAATTAACAATACAAACTAATAAAATGTTTTTCAATCTGAAGAAATAAACATTTAAATTAATATAAAACCACAGGATACTTTAGAAAAATGATTTGTCCTAGGGAGGGAGAAAACAGAATGGAATTGAGGAGGTGTTGGGGTCTCAACTGCCTTTATATAGTTTTATTTGTTTTAGATTTCAAACAAAAATATGAGAAAGTGAGCACACACAATACATGGGCAAGACAGTGAGGAAAAAATGAAGAGGATGCACAAAAGGCAGGCAGGGATGATGACCTCATTACAAGTGCACAACAGCGGAAACTGGAAGAAAGCATGAACGGCAAAATAAATCACAGCATCCGAAGAACAAAAACGTAACCTTTAAAAAAGGAACAGTTTAACAGCACCTCAAAGTGCATTCTGCTCAAAATATCCTAATTATTTTCTCTAATAGAATCCTGAATCTAACAGGTAGACTAACCAGTTGAAAGAAACTAAAAATACCTATGTGACAAAACACCTGAATGGGTTGACCTGATACAGTTCCAGTTACGAGTTCTTTTTAGAGGTTCCACACACAAATCTGAAATAACTTCAGAAGAAGCTAGGAATGCATGACCTTTCTGCTTGCTGCAAGAATTAGGGATTTGGAATTCAGAGGCAAAATGTCTCTCCATTCCCAACTCCCCATATTATGGTTTTCTGCTGCAATGACTGTCAAATATTATAAAGGACAAATTTCACTTATGTAAAGCAGAAATATTCAAGGAAGAAACGACTCACCTTATTAGAATGCCCGGCTTTAATTCCAACTGGAATTTTACTCTTAAAAGAACAATAACAATAATTTAGAAAGTGATCCACAGAGTACTGTATTCTAGCGGGACAGCAAGTACACTTTTAAATTGTTTTCACACTACCTCTTGAGGTAAAAGCAAGGAATTATCCCCATTTACAGCCTTGTAAGGCAAAGTAGACACACCAGCTCTAATAATTCTTAATGCTGCTTTTTCTTAATCATCCGTATCATTTTTAGGGTATAAAACATTTTTCCATAAACTTTCTAACTACAGAAAAGTAAGCATTTAAAAAGTTCAAAGATACTTCAAATATATTTTGCTCAATTTTAATGATTTCTGTTCTCAGATGATATTTAAAGTTAAGGCAATGTTGGATTACAAGGAGGCAAGAGTCAGATTTCTGGCACAAAAGGAGGAAGCCCTAGGCTTATCGATCTATGTAATCTAGGATTTACCAATGGAAAAACTGAGGGCCAACATTCTTTGTAACAAAGCTAATATTTCATATTAGGCATGAATAAATAAATCTATGAATAAATAAATCTATTTCAGATGGTTTACCAAATAGAACTTTAAACAAAAATCACAAGTGAAAGAAAACAATCCCAGGTAGCTCCTTTGACCAACTCAGGACTTATTTCTAATACTTGACTATTTACAGGTTAGCAAATAACAGCAAATTACTTAAAAATTCATATTGGATGAATTTTAACAAAATATTCAGAATAAGTATTTCCTGTCAGCCTGAAGAATACAAATAATGAGCATAAAGTATTTTCTCTCATCAATGAAACTATGCAGATAAAATGTTACTTGCTACAAATATTTTATCATTTCAGCATTTTTTTCCTAGCATATCTAATGGGGGCAGGAGAGAAAATTATAAAACTCAATTCAAATCTAGTTAGTCGGTTACAGGACTCTGAATTTACATTCCAGAATAAATATCAACAGTGCCCCCTGACTACTGTATGTACTCTAGCCAGTATAGTATGCTAACACCAAAACTATTTGAAGCTTTTTAAAAAGTCTGATGCAGAACATGATGACTTAACCAAATCTTACATACAGGCCATGCAAAATTGGCATAAATAACATAAAACATTCCAAGAAAGAATCATTAAAAGCAATGGGAGGGGTATGGAGCGGTGGCTCGGCGGTTATAGTGTTTGCCTGGCATGCTCAATTACTTAAGTTTGAACCCCAGCACCAAGTATACAACAAAGTGGTGGAACAACGAAGGCCATGTGAAAAACTACATAAAATTGATTCTGTCTTCCCTTCTCTCACTGTCCCTCTCTCTTAAAAAAAAAAAAAAAGCAGTGGGAGGGGCTAGAGTAGTTGCTCAGGGGTTACAGCACTTGCCTGGCATGCACAATGTCCCAGGTTCAAACCCCAGCACCAGGTACACAACTAAGTGTAGAAGCAACAAAAGCCACATGAAAAACTAAACTTGACTCTCTCCCTCTCACTGCCCCTCTCTTTAACAAAAATAGTAATGGGAAACGTAAAACAACTAAAAATCAATCAGAATAAACTGAATAAACTTGGTAATTGCCACTAACACAGATAACATGAGGCAATCTGTAAACTACAAAGTGACCCTCACAATTAAATTAGATTTCAAACTATAGAATGCAAATTTCACAAGTCTGAGTATAATATGAAATAGCTAATGAATCTTTCCCCAGAGGCAATACAAAAATCCTCACCTTACCTGAAGCATCAGTAAGATGTGTAGCTCTGGTGAAAAGGAAAAGGGGGTCTTTACACGCATACGTGTTTTACTTCCAATGGTGGGGTTCTTATACAAATAAACATTTTACTTATGTTATGTTTTAGATATGAGATGTCCCCAAAAGTTCATGTATAAGACAACAAAAGTAAGTTCAGAGATGAAATGACTGAGTTATTAGTTTCTTAACCTAATCAGTGCCAATAATCCACTAATGCAGATTAACTGGGCAGTAACTATAGGCAGGCAGGGTGTGGCTGGAGGTGGGTCACGGGGTGGGCAGGTGGGGAAGTCCTTTGGGGTTTGTATTTTGTCCTTGGTTAGCAGAGCTCTCTGCTTCTTGACTGCTGTGTCCCCAGCTGCTTTCCTCCTCCACACTCTCTTGCCATGGTATTCTGCCTCACCTCTGGCCAGAGCAACAGAGTCAGCCATCTATGAACTGGGAACTCTAAAATCATGTGTGCCAAATACACTTTTCCTTCTCCAAAGTTGTTCCTGTGAGGTCTTTTAATCACAACAGTGAAAAACTGATTAAAGAGTTTGTTATAATGAGGAACTTAACAGAGGAGGACAATCCATGGTAGACAGTGAATAAGTGATTAACTTAAAGAGCAAACCAATTAGAAATACAAAATCTATATCAAAGCCAAATAATGAACTCTGACAAGTCAGCAGTAAGAAAACAGCTCAATTTAAAAATGGGCAAAGTGGGGCTGGATGTGTAGCTCAGTGACCGAGCACTTGGCTTAGCAGGTACAAAGCACTGTGGAAAAAACAAGAAATATCAAGGACCTGTTTCAGAGGAAACGAGTTTAAAGAGACATAATAACCATATGTAATGTACAATTCTGACTGAATTCTGGCAAAATTAAATTTTTTTATTTTTTTATTTTTTTTTTGCTATAAAGCACAAGCACAGTTAGTTGGCAGTATTTAATTCAGGTCTACAGACATTAGTATTATATTAATGATAATTTTCTGATTTTGTTAATTTTCCTGTATGAAAAGAGATTTCTTTTTAACCTGTTCATTTATTTATTTTTTTTTTAAAGAAAGAGGGACAGTGAAAGAGACAGAGAAAGAGAGAAACAACTCTATTGAGTTTTTCACATGGCCTTAGTTGCTCCAACACTCAGTTGTGTATATGGTGCTGGGGTTTGAACCAGGGTCCTCATGCTTGCCAGGCAAGCGCCAAAACCGCTGAGCCACCACTCCAGCCCCCTTAACCTGTTTATTGATGCATAATTATACAAAACAATGGGATTTTTATTACATATTCATACATGCACATAACATCACAGTATAACTCAGTCAATTTCATTCCCCAGGACCTCCCACTGAACTGGGAGGCTGAGTCAGGAGGATTGCAAGTTTGAGGCAAGCCTTGGCAAATAAAAATAAATTAAGAAGAATGAGTTTCCTTTTAGAATGGACATTGGTTCAGGTGCTTTTTTTTTTTTTTTTTTTGTCTTTAACTGTTTTTAAGGACAACAAACTGGATTGATAAGGTTAAAAAGCAAAAAGAAAAAGAAAAACATAGCTTACAACTAATTACTACTGAAGAAGAATACAACTATTCTAGATATCAAAATCTAAGGACCGATGAGGTAGCTCAGTGGCACAGCACTTGCTGAGCATGTGCAAGGCCCTGATTTCCATCCCAACCCCTAAAAAAACAAACAAACAAAAAATCAAAGTCTAAAACGTTGTACTCTCCTCTTGGTAAAAGGTATACCCTTTAAAAAAAAATAACAAGACCAAATGAAAATATAATTCCAAGCATGAAATTTCCCTCTTACCCACTGAAACTCCATCCTAACATTGAAGCATAGGTACAGTACCTTCCCCCCAACCTTTTGGTCTAAGAAACAAGATGCAGATTCAATAAAACATGAAATAAAAGCCAGTGGCATATCCAATCCTAGATTGAGCCTCTGATTTTCCTTCCATTTTAGAATCAGAGTACATGTACTTCCGCATCTACAAGTATCCCTGAACCCATTTTAGTGACAAATATAGAGTAAGCGTTCAATAATCTGGTTAAAACAGAGACAGCTCAAAGCATATGAATTTTTTAAGTCCAAATCACTGACATTAGCCTGAAATAAAGAGGCTATGCTTATCTTAAAGTCCAAGACAAAGCATTTTAGCCTATTATTTTATTTATTGTACCTCTGGACAGGGTTCCACGTGACAATCTTTTATTGAACAATGGCCATCTTCTGCCCAGAAAGGACATGGTCGCTTCAGATTAACCTGAAAGAATAAATTAATTTTGGTGAACATGTTTGCCAAATGTCACTGTGCTGGTGGTGAGTAGGAAGGAAAAGCTTCCTATTTTGATACCTATATAGTTCCAATTTTAAATTACTGTGGTTTTTCAGACCCAAATATAGCATCAATTTTTGAAATAAATGGCTGCTATTAGTCATCTGACACTTGAAAAAAGGAACAACTTTCAAATTCATCTACAGGACTACTATAACATCTTCCAGCCCCCTAACGCCACCCTCTTCTCAGGGTTCTCTTATGCATCCATTCCCTGAAGGAGTGTGTACTGAGTGTCTGTGTGGGTCAAGCACAGGGCTGGCTCCAGGAGAACAACTTTCCTCCTAGAACTTACACTACACTGAAGGAAGCAGAAATTAAATTAGTGTATGCTTATTTAATTGCAAGTTTAGCTAAGTGTTACAAAGGAAAACCCAGAGTTGCCTGACCATGGGGCTGGTTAATGGTGGCCTCTGAGGACTCAGGTTAGCATTTCAGAAGAGATGGAAGTTGGAGGAGTGTGCAGCTGGATAAGGCAATAAAGAGCGTGGATGGTTCTGGGAAATGAGAACCATCAGCTGGGCTCATGCGTAGTGGAGAACAGGAACAAGAGTAGATGGAGGGCAGCAGGTCACACGGGTCAAGTCAACCATGGTAAATGCTCTACATTTGCATATTCTACCTGATAATTCGACAGGACTGCAAAAAGACAGATGGACTGCCAATGCCAAACGTCTAGGTTTTATTAATTTCCTCCCTCTATATAATTCTTTAGCTTCTTTTCATCACATCTGCTATCACCACTTATCTCCTTAGCTACTATCAATATGTCTCCTTGCTTTTGCCACCAAATCTTCCACACACCACCTATTCCACAGATAGCTCCCAAAGGAAATCAGATCCCATCAATCCCAGCCAAGAACCTTTCTGTGACTTCCCATCACCCTTAGAGTAAATCCAGTCAGCAGCAAATTCTTCAAGGCATTCCTAACCTGGCCTCTCACTCTCCTCTCTGGAATACAAGTGTAATCCTTCCCATGGATTCAACCCCCAGTATTAAAAAAAAAAAAACTGTGGGGACAGAATAAAAGTTTAGAGTTTATGAGGATGATCAAATTTAAATTATCAACTTAAAACAGCCTGCTCTTAAGTTTTGTGTAAGCCCCAGGGTAACCACAAAGCAAAACCCTTCACGGATAAATAAAAGATGAAAAAAATAAGTATGCAGGACGTTCCACTACAGAAAACCATTAAACCACAAAGGAAGGCAGCAAGAGAGGAGGAGAAGAACAAAAGAGCTACAAATACACCAGAAAACAAAATGGCAACATAAGTCTTTACCTATCAATAATTACTGAGTTTAAATGGATTTTCTCCAATAAAGACTGAGGGGCAGAATGGATTTTTTTTTTTTTAAAGAAACAAGATCTAACTATATGCCACAAGAGACTTACTTCTGCTTCAGGAACATACACAGACTGAAAATAAAAGGACAGAAAAAGATACTCCATGTATATGGTAACCACTAAGAGAACAGTAGTAGTTATATACTTCTATCACACAAAATAAAACTTAAGTCAAAAACTATAAAGAGACACAAAGAAGGTCATGATAAAAGATTAATTCATCAAGAAGTTCTAATAACTGTAAATAGATATGCAACATCAGAGAACCATCAGAAAATATCTATAAATCTGAAGGGAGAGATAGACTACAATACAATAAGACTTCTTCTAAGGCAAGTTAAAAAAAAACAACCAAACCCTCAGTTCAACATTACCGCAGTGATGCAAACCATCATCTCCTCCCTCCGGGATGACTGCCATTGCCTGTCACTAGTTTCCCTTATTACCCCTTACTCCTACACAATTGATTTTCAATGTTTGAGACAGATCTTTTTTAAAAGTGCTTAAAACCCACCAACTCACTTCACAATGACGGATAACACCTTACACAATCTGCTGGCCCAGCTCTCCTGTCCGTGTTCACTGGCCTCCATGTTGTTCCTCAAGTACAGGCACACTATAATCTTAGGGCTTTTGCTGTTCCCTTTGCCCAGAATGCTCTTTTTCCAAATGTCCACAGTTTTCTTTCTCACCTCTTAGATTTTCCTCAAATGACACCTTCTCAGTTTGCAATTTTAAGCTACTAAAGTTATGTTATGCAACAAAAGCTAACTAATACACGTGCCAAGAAGTGAACTGTGGTAGATACTGTAATGCACTACTCAAGATGAAGGGCTCATAATCACTGTAGCTTCTGGAAATGCTGCAGGCAGACAACCTCAGCTGAAGACAGCCACCTTGGCAAGGTTGAATTCCCCTCACCTACACATAAAGGTAGGCTGTTGCTTCTATCTTTATTTCCGTGCTTACTGTATCATAAGAACATCTATTTAAAATTAACCTCTTCTCTCAGTTTTCCTATATTGTCACTATTATAAGTAGAGTATACTAGGACTGGTTAAATTTCCTTTTTATTAATTTCATAAGTGGGCAGAATTAAAAGAGAAGCAGCTATCACTCAAATACTTGAGACTTGGAGCTAAGTGCAGTCAACTAGAATAGGGCATTACTTTCTTTTGGATGAGGGTATAAGTACATTTTGCCTATATATGGAACAATTTTACTGTGTTGGCAGGAACATTTTTAAACTGCATGTATAAAAGAGAAAATGAGATTACATATTGAGTAGCTAAAGACCACACTGTTAATTTTGCTTATCCAACTTCCATTTTTCCTTCTTCTGTTAACAGTCCCCTAATTTCCCTTTGAAAAACACTGTTTCCTCTTATATTCAAGGAAATGGAATTATCAATCTAAAGTGTCCTTTCCACTTTGGGCCAAGGGATTATATGACCCAACTGAGAACAATCAAGGCTCTCTCCTCCAGAAATTTTGCTGCAAAAATAATAGGAAAATTGTTCATTTAATCCAAAATTTTGGTGGTTCCTTAAATAGAATGGCCATTAGTGCCTGTTCTAGTTTCATCTGTTCTCAAATTCATCTCCTTGGCTTATCTCTCATTTCTATAAACTATTCTGTCTTTTCTCAATCAAACTATTTTGTTAGCAAACAAAAGTACCCTACCTGGGATACCTACACCCTTATTTCTTCATTTGAACAATGAAGGTGATAGTAACAAAATTTGGGTGTGATGACTAAATGAGATATTCACTCACTCAAATATCTGAGTACATCTACTAACCATGCCTTTTAGGGATACCAAAATAAAAGATACAATCCCAGGGGTTGGAGCAGCACCTCAGCAGTTGGGAGTGCTGCTTGCCTGGCATGTGCAACAATCCAGGTTCAAACCCTGGCACCACATACAAGCTGAGTATCAGCAAAACAAAGGCCAGATGAAAAAAATAAAACTGATTCTCTCTCTCACTCTCTCCATTCTTTTTAAAAAGAAAAAAAAGATACAATCCCAAAACAGAAGTGGTGAAAGCGTAGGGATCATGCAAGGTTAGGTGGAGGTGGGGATATGGACTTCCTATGAAAGCATGGTCTTTGATGCAAGAAATGCTTCCTCCACTGTATTAGACCGAACCATATGAAATCATTTTTCAACCATTTAGGTAACAATTTCATACAATTCAATCTAAGTAGGAAGGAAGCATGAGAAAGTGTCTCCAAGCACAGGTTCATAGACTTAGTGGTAAGAATTAGAAGTACCTGTCTCTTTTGTGTGTCAAATGCCTAGATTAAAAGACATTCAAGGGGCACCTAGAGTGGTGGCTCGGTGGTTGTGGCGCTTGCCTGGCATGCACAGGTATGCAAGTTCATACCCCAGCACCCACGTGCACAACTAAGTGTCAGAACAACAAAGGCCATGTGAAAAAATTCAGTAAGGGTTGATTCTCTCTCTCACTGTCGTTCTCTTTTCTTTCTTCTCTTTCATTTTTTAAAGATATTCAAGGGGCTGGAGTGGTTGCTCAATGGTTACAGCACTTGTCTGACATGCACAGGTACGCGGGCTCAAACCCCAGCACCACATACACAACCAGTGTCTGCACAACAAAGGCCATGTGAAAAAAAAAAAAAACGAATAAAGCTGATTCTCTCATTGTCCCTCTCTCTTAAAAAAAAAAAAAAAGACATTCAATAATTTGTCTAGGTACAGATTCTCTGATATAAATTCACAGAATCTGCATTCCTAAAGAATTCTGAACGGAGGAGAAAGATCCACCTTTTTTTTTTTAAATAAACTTGGTATTGATTGGAAAAGAGGATGGGGAGATCCCAAATCTTTATTTTTCTAATTTCTCTTCCTGTACAACCTACAACTGCCACAAGATGGGGTTTCTTTACCCTCAAAAATACTTGAATGACTAAGACGATCTATCTAGAATCAGGATAAAAAGAAAATCCCCATGTTCAACTCTTAGAATAAACTAAAAATGAAAATCAAATAAATTAAATGAATCCTGAGCTTTTAAGCCTGTGTTCTAAAATTCAAAACTACTGCTGCTGCCTTAAACTATTATTAGTATTGTGGGAAGTTCTGGAGGAGAAACACCACTAGATTCAAGAATCAATTCTGCAGTATGGGTAATGTAGTTGTGTTTGATGTTCCACTTGTGGCCTTCCCAACGAGCTACAATCCACATCTTCTGCTGCCCTACTTTGCACTGCATATCAGTGCTGGCACTCAGCACGACCCAAAGCCTGGGTAGTGTGCCCACATTAAGTCCTTGGCATTTTCAGCTTCTGAAAAGGGAGGAATGGTCTGACTCAAACTAAAAGCTTGGGAATTCCCCAAACAGAGGAAGGAGGTTCAGAGTCTCAATGTTTAATAAAACCAAGAGGTTTTCACTATGATACTTAGCACATTCAAATGATAAAAGACAGAGAGTACTAGGAGAAATCAAAAGGATTTTCCAAAACGTCATAAAATTCATATCTGCAGACATCATTATAGAAACCTTTGTAATAAAAAGAATCAAAAATTACCTTACCTTGTAATAACGGAAATAGTCTCGTTCTTGCAATTGTTTTATTTTGGGGAAGATTTTATAGGTGTTGAAATTGTCAATGCTGTCAATATCACACATGCAATCATCCAGAACTCCAGCAACCTAAAATGAACATTATGTACACACACACGTATATATATATATATATATATATATATATATATATATATGTAAAGTTTTAAATATGTAAATTACTGATGTTTCAACCTTAACAAATCTTCTGTTATATAAAAGGATAACTTATTCATTCAAGTTAGCCTATATTTGCTGATAAAGATTCATAACATTAAAGTACTTACTTTTTACTGTGGTCAATGAAATTAAAAAAAAAATCAATAGAAATATTAGATATACCCACTCTGAAAAAATGAAAAATAAGAATTATCCTTCCTCTGCCTACTCACACACAAAATCCAAGTAGCCACTGAAATCTAAAGCAATCTCTTCCTGGACAGCAACCCATGTGTTTCTTTTAGGCTTCCACTGATGGAACACGTATGTGATAGGCACTGTGGTTTTTTTGTTACTTGTTTTGGTACAAGGGATTGAACCCAGAGGTGCTTGACCACTGAGCAACACCCCCAGCCCTTTATAATTTTGAGACAGGGTCTCACTAAGTTGCTGAGGGTCTTGCTAAGTTGTGAGGCTGACCTCCAACTCAAGATCCTCCTGCCTCAAACTCCAGAGTCACTGGGATTACAGGTGTGCACCACCATGCCAGGCTCAGTATTAATATGTCTCTTCATTGACCTTTTTTTTTTTTAAGAGAGGGATAAAGTGAGAAAGAGAATCAATTTTATTTATTTTTTCCATCTACCCTTTGTTTCTCTAACAGTTGTGTATGTGGTTCTGGAGTCTGAACCCAGGTCCTTGCCAGGTAAGCACTCCAACCACTGAGCCTCTGCTCCAGCCCCTCCATTTATTTATTTTTTGTTTTAGAGAGGGACGGTGAGAAAGAGCAAACGAGAGCAGCAATTTTGTTTAGCTTTCCATGTGGCTTTCGTTGCTGTGTCACTTTGCTGTGTACATGGTGCTGGGGTTTGAACCAGCATCCCTGCACATGCCAGGCAAGTGCCTTAACTAGAGAGCCACCACTCCAGCCCCCACTTCATTTACTTTTAAAAGTACCCTATAAGTAATGTGCTATTTTACATATAAGAAATTTTACATATAAGAAAATTAAAGCTTAGCAAGCCTAAAATAATTTTTCCAAAATAGAAATGGAACTTATTCCCAAATCCATCGGACTTTAAAATTCATGCTTCTATCCACTACTCAAAGTACACATTAAGCCAAGAAGAGAATTTGATATTTACAAAGTGAATTCTTAATTTAAAAATTCCATAAAACATTCTTCAGCTAAATTAAAAATTTGCTGTGTGATGTGTAACTTGGATGACTCTTCCAGGAATAATCCCAAGTGAAAAAGTCAACCCCCGAAGGTTACAAACTCTAGTAAGATTCCATTTATAGAATTTTTTTTAAGAGAGGGATAATGAGAGACAAAGAATCAAATTTTGTTTCCTTTTCCACGTGGCTTCTTGCTCCAGCACTTTGTTGTATATATAGTGCTGGGGTTTGAACTTGCATCCTTGTGCATGCCAGGCAAGCTCCGGTACCACTGAGCCACTGCTCCAGCCCCATAGAATACATTTTGAAATGACAAAATTTTAGAAATGGGAGAAAAGGTTTTGGTTGTCAGGCATGAAGGACTAGAGCAAAGTTGCAGTAGAGAATCAGGTAGTGTGGTTACAAAAAAGCCACAGAGAAACTTCTAAAACTTGATGAGGAGGGGCTAGAGCGGTGGCTCAGTGGTTCCGGAGCTTGCCCAGCATGTGCAAGTACACAGGTTCAAACCCCAGCATGTATGTACACAACTAAGTGTCAGAGCAACAAAAGCCATGTGAAGAACTCAATAAAAATTGATTTATCTGTCCTTCTCTCTTAAAAAAAAAAAAAGTGATGAGGAAACCACTGAGTATCTTCAGTGTGGTGGTACATACTCAGAGCTACATGTGATAAAGTTGTATAGAACTAAAACACACACAAATGAGGCAAGTAAAACTGGAGGAATCTGAATAAGGTCTGCAGATTCTATTAATGGCATGTCCCTGTTATAACAATGGATATGCTTTCCAAGCTGTTACTACTGCGATAACTGGATAAAGAGCACACTGTGTTTCTCTGCATTATTTCTTAAAATTGCTTATGCACTATCACAATTCAGATTTTCAACTGAAAATAAGAATTGGTCTCAGGCTGTTAAAGGCTATCCAGTGTTCCAGTCCTTGCTAGTTATTTCTCGTAGGAGCGTAATGTGTCCCCAAACTGCCTACAACAGAAAAAGCTATATTATCTTGAGATAAAGAACAAGGGGTCATTACCAAGAATCTGGTCTAGAGTTCTGTATGCTTTATCATCCCACTTCCTAGTATCTCATTCCACTGTTCTCAAATTCTAGCCTGGTACCAAAAGGGTGGGGAAATCAATACTTTCTAGGTTTTAAAATGTTTTATCTAGTAATCACTATTTCTTATGCATTTTTCTTGAGCTGTTCATTTTGTTCTGTTTAGGAGGCTGAGGCAGGAAGATTGATTGAGCCCAGGAGTTCAGCACCAGCAGGGCAATATAGTGAGAAACCATCTATTTAAAAAAGAAAAGTGCTTTTACTTTTCCTTGTAACACATGCCCTAAATATAAAGGTGTTTTCCCCCTCACTTTTGAACTTTATGAAATCTAGTACACTAATTCCTCAGTAATGTATTTCTGTTGCTAACATTTTATTTGGACATCCATGATGATTTGTTTTACTATAGTGCATTCCTTTTCCTGATTAAAAGTGTTGCATTTTATGAAAATACCACAATCATTCTATTGTTGACTGATACAGTAGGCCAAAGATATCCATGCCCTAATTTCTGCCATATTGCAATGTATTATTTCACATGATAAAAGGGATTTTAAAGGTGTGGGAGCAGTGGCTTGGTGGTTTTGGCATTTGCATGGCATGCATGAGGACTTGGGTTCAAACCCCAACATCACATACACAAAGAAATCTCGGAGCAACAAAAGCCACATGAGAAACTAAATAAAAATTGATTCTCTCATTGTCCCTCTTTTTTTTAAGGGACTTTAAATATATAATTAAGGATATCAAGATGGGAAGACTATACTGGATTATTCAGTATATAGCCATAAAGTTTCTTATAAGACACAGACAGGGCTGGAGTGGTGGCTCAGTGGTTACAGCTCTTTGCCTGGCAATGCGCAAGTATGTGATTTTGAACCCCAGCACCATATACACAACGAAGTCTCAGAGCAATGAAAGCCACATGAAAAAATAAAATTGAGCCTCTCTCTGTGTCACTCTTTAAAAAATAAAAGAGATAGAGAAGCAGGAATATCAGAAAGAGAAGATGCTGTGTTACCAACTTTGAAGATGGAGGAAAAAGTCACAAGCCAAAAATTACAGAAGCCTCTAGAAGCTTGGAAAAGAATGATTCCCCACTAGAGCCTCCGGAAGGAATGCGACATTGCTAATAATATCTTGATTTTTAACTCCCAGAAGTACAAGATAATAAATTTATGTGGTTTTAAGTCACTAAGCCTGTGGTGATTTATAGCAACAAGAAAATAATACAAACCACACTTAGGATCCACAAGTGCTATATGAATATTTTTGTACATGTATCTTGGTGTACACATACAAGAGTTTCTCCAGGTTGTAATGCTTAAGAATAGAGTGCTATATATACTTTTCAGCTTTACTAGCTATTGACAGGCTGATTTCCAAAATAGTTCTACCAATTTACTATCTCACCAACAATGGATATGGGTTTAATGTTGAGCCATAGCCTAATATTTGACATTAATCTATGCTTGAATTTTTGCCAATCTAATAAGCATGAAAGGGTGTCTATTTGCACTAATGAGGTACTAAGTTCATACATTATCATGTCCAATGGCTGTAGTTTTAGTTCACTTCTCTGTTAGGTTATCTTTTCCATACTCATCTGCAGGAATCAATACTAATTCGTCCCTATTCTATTAGGCCTTCTATTCTACATGTCTCTCGAGTTCTTGTTAATATTTATTATCCCATCGTCTCTTGAGATTTCCTTGTGAATAATTTATTTCCATTTACCTTCCACTTATTAATTTACTTATTCAATGAATTTACTGGGGACTATGAAACTTTCCATCATTCTACATGCAGGGAATATGGAATTAGAAAAAAAAACTAAAAATCTCTGCCCCTGAGGAGCTTACATTCTCATAAGAGAAAGGGGGGAAATAAAGTATAAGTCTGTCAGATAGTAATGATGTAATACAGAACAAAACTAGGAAATGGACAGAGATTGCACAACTGGAGCTACTATGATTTTAAACAGCCACATAAAGGAATTTTGGCAAATCCTAAAGGAGGGAAAAGAGCATAAATTCAAATGTCTGAGGGGGAAATATTCCAATGAGGAATATTACTTGCAAAGGCCATAAGACAGTAAGCCTGCCCAATGTTTTTCAGGAACAAGAAGTACCACACAATTGAACAAAATGAGAATTAGGAGACCACTGTTTAAGATTTTAGTTTTGTTTTGCTTTAAAGAGAGGAACAATGAGAGAGAATCAATTTTAGTTTTTTTCATGTGGCTTTTATTGCTCTTTTATTGTACATGGGGTTGGAACTCGAGCCCTCACGCATGCCAGGCAAGTACCATAACCACTGGGCCACTGCTCCACCAGCAAGATTTTAAATTTTAACTGAATCTAGGGTATTTGCTCATACCAACCACGTCTCCAACTCTCTGGATATCCAACAATTCAATTCTGATACTAACTATCCAGAGTCAGTGCCTACGTTTTAGTTAAGGGACAAGTCCTAAAAGACTGCCCCAACCTCTGACCAATCTCAAACCCTGGATCGCTTTTTCTTGACTATAAATCTGGAATTATTAGGACTCTCCTTTTTCAGGTCCGGTAATTTGTTAGAATGGCTCTCATAACTCAGAAAAGCCCTTCTTACCAATTTATTATAAAGGGACAACTTAGGAACAGTCAAATGGAAGAGATGTATCGAGCAAGTATGAGGTGGGAAAGGCTTTGAAAGCTTCTGTGCCCTCTCCCCATGTCTCCCAGTATGCCAATGTGTTCACACTCCAGAGGTTCATCAACCGTAATTGCTCCAGAGTTGAATCACCTGGTCTTTCTAATGATCATTCTTATCTTGAAGCTAAACAGGGGCTTCATCCTAAATCACCTTATTAGCAATCTCAAATTTTCAATCTCAAATGTGATTGAAATGGGCTCATTATGAACAATGAATTATCACCACTTAGAGAATTCCAAGCATTTTAGGAGCTCTGTGCCAAGAATCAATGACATAACAAAATATATGTTCACAATATGCAACACTGAGTGAGTCAGGAAGCAAACGGTAAAAGTAACAGAATATCAGCTGAGGAAGGAGGTTTTTCTTGTATATATTATGGTCAGAGATGTGGACATTTTAGGTATGAGGACATGTCAGGAAAAGTGACACTTGAGCAGAAACTAAGAAACGAAGAGAAGAGGGAATGGTATGAACACGTATTAGGTAGAACAGTGAAAAGTGCATGAGGCACACACTTGCATACTGGTCAAATTATACTCTTATACTATGTGCATAAATAATAAAAAAGAACACACTTGCCAAGTTTGAAGAACAAGCAGGCCAGTGTTGCTGGAGCATATGTGTAAGGGGAAAATCTCGGGAAGAGCAGATCTGGAAGAAAAGATCAAGAATCTGTTTCCAGATAATCAAGTCACTTGAGTAGAGATGTTAAAAAGAAAGTTGGATATACAGATACAGAGCGGAGACTTAACTCAGAAGAGTTCAATAGGAAATCAAATATTTAGATACAGAGATTAGTAAGTGGACACAGCCATTACTATGGAGGTTCTCTTCTGATTGCTCCAGTTCAGTTAGTAAGGCATGAAGCTGAGAGTAAGCATGGAAGAGGAGGTGATGGAGGATTTAAAAAAAAAAAGACAGGAAACGGCTAGTTAGATAATCATTTCTTCAAGCTAGATGTTTTGATGAATGTCTGTGATGCCAGCTACTCAAGAGATTGAGGCAGGAGGACCACAAGTTCAAGGACAGTCAGGGCAACCTAGCATGACCCTGTCTCAAAACAAAAAATAAAAAGGCTGGAAATGTAGCTCAGTGGTAGAGCACTACTGGGTTCAATCCCCAGTACTGGGGAGGGGGAGGAAATCATTTCCTCAGATGGACATATTCAGCTATTTAATCTATCCATTGAATTTTGAATTTTATTTCTAAAACTCCTACAGTTAAATCTTTTCGGTGATTCTTTAAAATTTCTTATTCCCTTTCCATACTTTCAAGCTTCTCTTTATTTAAACACTAAGCAATGATATTAAACTGCCTGACAATTTCAGATCTAAGGTCACTATTTCTAATACACATGCTCCTCCAATGCATCCTGAGAAACCCATCGTAAACTGAAAAATCAAGTTGAAATGTCTCTGCAATACCTAACCTACCATCCATCATAGCTTGGAAACATAGCACACTGGAGAGTACCAATTGTTTTTCCTCCTGCATACACGGCTGACAGGGAGCAGTAGACCACTGCCACTGCTCAGCACTGAGAGAGTAAAACAGCTAGCCCAGGAAAAGATCAAACTTCGAAGTTCAATTTGTGCTGAAAGACAGTAGCTTTCATACCACTGTAAAACTGCAAAGTCAAAATCATTAACGTGGACCCATCACAACTCAAGAACCATCTGAACCTGATTCATGGCTCCCTGTTTTCATGTTTTGTTTTACTAATACTCTTCCCAACACTTTATTTTTGAGAATTCTTTATGACTTGAGTTGAAAGTAAATTTCTCCACAGAGAATGGATATTTGCTTTTTCTGGTAACCTGGGGGTGATACAAACCTAGGACTGCTATAAATTAAATTTTCTACTTGAAGCTTTTCCTAGTACAAGTAGTATAAATGAAGTAAGCTCACAAATCTGTGTAAGGGCTGGCTCATGGTTACAAATTCTCAAGAGTCTCCACTGCCCCCAGCAAGTTCCTTTACTTTCCTCTTACTCATAGTGGGATTCATTACACACCCCTTACATTGAGGATGCAACTCTTTGGTACAGGCTTTATGGTAGGATCTCTTATCAGTTTCCTCTCTTTGGGCAGACAAAGGTGTTATTTCTTGTGTAGTCCACACCATACAGCTATGATATCAAAAGCTTGAAGTCTTCAAGGTTTGAGAGAAACCCTCAGAATAATGGACCAGTACAACATGATCTGGGTCCCAAGTGGCTGGCTTTCAATTTGGTGAACAGCTCTGAGTATTCCTTGATTTCATGCCTCCCAAGAAAGGCAATTATATACCCAGATGAAATTATTTTTATAGGAAGATCATTATAACACTTATTTGCACTTATTTTTTTAGCTCACCATACTAAAAAGCATATTACAACCTCTACAAAGCATATTTACATTTCATTTACAAGAAGATATAATTCTATGTGCTTGAAATTATTTCCCTGCTTTCATTACAAGGAAATATGTTCAAAATTCATTGAATTATTTTGTTCCCTTGTGAATACTTTTTCAAAAATTCAAATTCTTTCCTTCATCTTCACTATTTTTGTACCAATTTAGTATATGCAAGAAGTGAAAACCCTTTATTTTTCCTTTCTCTCTGCTTTCTTGTATTAGAGAAGCAAATATACTGAAAAACTATATTGAGCAGAAAGAAGCCTGCATTTGGGCTCCAGCTTAATAGTTAAGACATTTAAACTCTCTGAACTTCAGTTACCACTACCGCCCAGGTTCTGAGAGATGTACCCAACACAATGAGATGATGCAAAAACCACCCATGTTACAAGTTAAAGTACTACCTAAAATATGATCAGACACTATTAGAAAGTGCCACTAGAAAAAGAATATAATCACATGATGACTGTTTAGCATGGTGCTACTCTGAATATGCACAAACCTTTAACTGTTGACCTATATATATTCACTTGGGTATAAGGAAGAGGAACAGGTGAAATTATAAAACGTTAATTATACATAATTAGTGACAGATGAAGTAACCAGTTTCTAGACTGGTAATAAAGTACACAATTAATATATGCTACGTAAAAAGAGAAAATGAGAAATCTCATTTTAAAAAAATATCAAAGTAAATTCTACTCAAATAGTAATATAGAAAATAATTTTGCCAAAGATAATATGGAAACTTTACTTTCTGTAAGTGTGGTAGTTATGTCCGGAATGCTACGATTTCAGTGTTTTCGAAGTTGGGTCCAAAGCTCCTTTAAAATGCTAATTCTTGGGTCTTGCCTCAGATTCTCTCAATCAGTACTTCTGGAAGCAAGGCCAGAGAATCTGCATTTTTAACATGCTCCTTATTCCTACCGAAAGGTTGCCCATTTATTATTTATTAATTTTTGGAATCAAGGATTCAACCCAGTGGCTCTTAACCACTATGCCACATCCCCAGTTCTTTTTTTATTTTGAGACAGGGTCTTGATAAGTTGCTTAGGGTCTGTCTATAATGCAGAGGCTGGCTTTGAATTTGCAACCCTCCTGCCTCAGCCTCTCCTGAGCTGCTGGAATTGCAGGCTTGCCCCACTCAGGGCTTGCCCCTTTTATTTTTATTGAATCATTCTTTTAAGTTATTCAAACGCTGGGGCTGGAGCAGTGGCTCAGCGGTTACAGAGCTTGCCCAGCAAGCGTGAGTACACGAGTTCAAACCCCAGCACCATGTACACAACGAAGTCTCAGAACAAGGAAAGCCACATGAAAAACTAAATAAAATTGATCTTCTTTCTCTCCCTGTCCCTCTCTTTTAAAAAATGTTATTCAAACATAGACACAAATGTAATATTCTGGCATTCTGCTATTTATTTATTGCTGGACACGATAACGCCAAGAAAAAGTGTCCAAATAAAGAAAAACATGATTACAGTCACACTCACAGTTACCGACAATTTTTCTTAACAAGGAGCATTAATTGCGTCTCCCCTCATTATCAGGCCACCTGAGACTTTTCCCCTCATAACAATGCTGCCGCTTTACAGCAGGCGCAGCCGACTCAGCAGCCCTGCAGTTTGCTCAAATTTACTGGGCAGAAGGCTCTGGGGCCCGCTAACCCTCCGATTCCAGCATGGAAAGCGCCCCCCAAACTCTCCCGAGCGCCTCCCTGCAGGCTGAGCCGCAGGCCACCGACCCCCGCCTCCTACTTGGGCGCACCTGGCCGCGCCACCTGGCACTGGCAGGGCCGGTGGGTGCAAATAGCCGTGCGAGCGAGGGCAACGCCGCGGGCTCTGAAGCGTTCGCGGGAGCCTGGGGGTGTCGCCCGCGCTCCTCCAGGCGGCGCGGGGTCCGTTGGGCGGGCAGCCGCGCTCGGCCCGGGTGGCTCCTGGAGCAAGGGGGCGTCGCGTTCCGTGCGCCCTCTTCCACGACGAACGCGGTTTCACCCGTCGCAGCTCCGCCGCGCTCCCGCCCGTCCCCACCCTCGGCTTTCGACGGCTCCCGAAGGGGCGGCCCGCGCCGAGCCGGGGTTCGCGGCCGTTCCTCGCACCTGTCAGCGCGGCCCCCGCCCGGCTCTCCGCCCCGGCCTCCGGCTCGCCGCGGGTGCTGGGATCCCGGTCGGCCCTCACCCCGCTCACCTGGGCCTCGACGACGCGCGGGAGGAAGCTCAGGGAGACCAGCAGCTGCACCGCGGCCGCCGCCCCCTGCCCGGCGCCGGCCCGGCGGGCCCCCAGACTCATGCTGCCCTCCCCCGTCGCGGCCGGCCGGGCGACGACCCCAGGGGACGATGCCGGGCGGCAGAGCGCCTCCAGGGGCAGAGGTGTGCAAGGCCGGTAAGAGGCGGTGGGCGCTCTCCGGCGCCCAGCAGCCGCGACTGAGGTTGGAGCGCCGCGCGCCCCCGCTTCATGCCCAGGCGGCCCCGCCCCCCGCGTCCTCGGCCGCGGCCACGCCCCGGCGCGCAGCCTTCCGGGAGTTGTAGTCCCGGAGGCCCCCGCAGCGCCGCGCCGCAGACCGGGAAGCTGCGGACGGACACAGCTCCGCCTCCAGGGGGCGGGGATCCGCGGCGGCCAATGAGGCGTGACCACGCCGGCTTCTAAACACCCGCGGGCGGCCGTCGGCTGTGCTCTCTCAGTAGAAGGAGGCGGGGGCGACCGCGGGCGGCAACGCAGCCAGCGCCCGCCCTGGACTTGCGGAGTCCTCCTCGTTGCCTGTGGCCCCTGTTTCCCTCCGCCGCCTGAACGCTGCAGGCTTCCTGTAGAGGTGGAGTAGGTGTTCAGCACCTCCTTCCTTATGCCCCCAGTGCGTGTCATCTCTGCCCCGTCCCAGCCCTACTGCTCCAGTGACACACGCACGCCTAATGCACCTTAACGCCTGAGCACAAGCCACAGTTCACTGGGAAGAAGGGGAACAGGGATAAATGCACAGGAAACTATAAGTGACCTAGACTGCACTTGGATTCCAAATCTAACACGTTCTGGTGATGTGGCTTTAATTCCCACCGCAAATGCTATTCTAGGATTACATAAAATTATATACATAAAGAACTTAGTACAGTGCCTAGTTCGTAGGAAGTGCTAAGTGGTAACTGCTATTAGTTTTTATGGATATTCTCGATTTCTGCAAAAACTAGCAACACATCACTTCATGTAGTGTGTATTAGTTTCTCACCACTGCTATAACAAATTACAACACACTTAATGACTAAAAACAAAACATTATCTTGCATCCTGAAGGTCAGAAGTTCAAAATGGATCTACAGAGCTGTATTTTCTTTGGAAGCTCTAAGGGATGATGTTTCCTTGGTTTCTCCAGCCACCTACATTGCTTGACTGGTGACCTCATTTCCTATGCACATTCCCTTCACTCTGCTTCCATGGTTAATATGCCTTCTCTTTCCTTCCTAGCTCTACTGCCTCCTTCATATAAGAACTCTTGTGATTACATCGGACCCATGCAGATAATCCAGGATAACCTCCCTATCTCAAAATCCTTAACTTAATCCCATCTGCAAAGTCTCTTTTGCCGTATAGTGTAGCATTCACAGGTTACGGAGATTAGGACATGGACATTCATTGGAGCCAGGGCCTTAATAAGCCTACCAACAACTATCAAAGCACTTTCACATCTACCATTCCTCAGGACCTGCTACAGAATCAGGGGTCTAAGGCAAAATGAAAATGTGAAGAATGTCACAGCAGCAACGCAGAGTGTTAGGCCAAATGTAGGGCCCTTTTGACTGCACAGGTCACCTGCGCATGAAATCAGCTGTCAGCACTTCTTTCTCTTCTGCCTCCAAGCATTTCCAGATCTTCCCTAACTTAGAAACAAAACAAATTGTTGCTTAATTCTTCCAGCTATATTTCTATGTCTCTTCTTCATTTCTCTGCCAAATCTGTACTTTCCTTTTTATTTATTTATTTTTTTAAAGAGAGAGAGAAAGAATCAATTTTTATTTATTTTTTCATCTGACCTTTGTTTCTTGACACTTAGCTGTGTAAGTGGTTCAAACCCAGGTCCTTAACACATGCCAGGCAAGCCAGTGAGCCACCACTCCAGCCCCCAAGCCTGTACAATCTATCTACTTCTTCCCTGCATATAAATGCACTTTGGATAGCTGCATTTATCTTATCAAATTCAATAGACAAGATTCCTTGTGTGTGCTGCATTTGACATTGATAACACATACTTAGTGGAATTTTGCTATACAAATATTTTTTAAATGGTGGGTCATAAATTTACCTATGTTAAAATCTCAGATCTTTAATGGCTATCTGATATCAAGGACAGAATTGATAGCCTGTAGTTCGGAGTCCTTCAAAATTCATTACTGAAGAACAACTTGAGTGATCAATGGATGGAAGGAGGAAAGCAGTCAAGGAAAGAACTGTCATGCCGAGATCAGATGACCTTTGTTCTGAAGGTAACAACACCCCCTATTTATTTCCAACTCAGAAGTCGGCTGCACAACTTATGGAGGTCAGGGTTTTTTTTTCTTGGTGGGTGAAATTGGAACGAGGTGTTTGTTGTGAGAAGCAGGTGTTTCAAAATTCATTCACAGTGATGTCTGCCATCATCTGTCTTAGCGCTCATTGTCATGAGCGATGTGAGTGATTATTCCTTTGTGAACTGACTGCCTCCTCTTTGTTCTCTCTCTCTCTCTCTCTCTCTCTCTCTCTCTCTCGTCTCCACTTACCTCTGCTTTCCCTCAAATCATCTACAGTGGAACCACCATCAGGAGAGATGTCAGTGATGTGCTGTCACCCGTGCTTCCTGCCAACAAGGCTCAATTTGAATCCTCCCATCCCTAATGCTGTGGTTGGAAATTAAAGCAGGAAATAATACCAGTTCTTTTGATTGGAAGCCACAAAAATCAGCCATAGCTAAATTTAAAAGTAAGAAGAATAGCAAATGAGAAAGCGGGGATAAAATAGTACTGGAGAAGATGCCACCACTCACACCTGTGGAAAGGTAAATGCAGCAGGACACCAGACTCTAAAGAGGAAGATCCAGTGGATAGTTTCTTCCAGGGCACTGCCCTTGTGCTGATCATTTTGAGAAGCTTCCTAGAGTTTAGCTTGAAGGGAGGGAGCAAGAACCTTGATTGCTGCTCACAAGACTAGAGCAAGAGGCAGTTGCACAAATGAACAGCCAGGCTGCTACATTCTGTCACTGATAGAGGGAAAGGGATGCTGGTTAGACAAAACAACAGACCTCTCCCTCGGGAATTCATGCTTTTACTGAGTACTTTATTCAAATTCATTTTCCTTACCTTGGCTTGTACTCCTGCATTCATTAAATTGTCATGGGCATCCTGGCTATGGTATACCAGAAAGCACACATCAGGACACTGGCCTACTCTTGTAGAAAACATAATTCATGATTTCTAACACCATCTGGGTTAGATGAGCCTAGTTATCTGGATCTTAGGTACAGAAAAATTGGTTACATATTTTGAATGGAAGAATTTCTGACCTCCCAGATCTATCAATCTTAGAAGGGTCAGAGCCAGCTATATCAATCAGTACAAATCCCTCATTACTCACAATGATCATTTAGCATATATTTGATTGGGATAGATTATAGGAGAGGGCTAACCTAGAGGAGCAATATGGACATAGATGGTAATTCCACTAGAGCCAGTCGTGACTATTTCCTGTGATTCTGAATGGAGCCAAACAGAAGAAGCACAGATGAGCTGAGCATGCTTCCCTTTTGGTTTTGGAATGGGTAGAGTCCAATGTTATAAGATTAATCTTATTCATATCAGAAATGGAGTCTCACAGACACTGTGCATAAAAACAGATTTATAGTTATTGCAGGTTCATTCTGCATTGCCCTCAAAAACAAACGATTCTTCCCACTCCGGTTTTTGCTTTATTCTTCCCCCTCCTTCGTAGCTACTGTATGCCCCTCCCCTCTCCCAGAGGATGGCCTGATCGTGTCATGCCTGTAGTCCTTCCCACCCACAACACTCAGCACTAACAACCACCACTCTGCTGGAGAGATAGCTTTTCCTGCATCTGTGGGTAGTACAGCTCTTCTGGAGCGTAAAGCTTTAGAAGGCTCTATCTTCTTGTACTACATTCTCTTTAGTGCTCCCTCAATTCCTGTGAGCAGTCATTAATATTTGTTGATGCAGCGGAGGCTCAGCAGTTACAACACTTGGACGTGCTGGCATGCACAAGGACGTGGGTTCGAACCCCAGATCACATACTCAACTAAGTGTCGGAGCAACGAAAGCCACATGAAAAGCTAAATAAAATTAATTCTCTCTTCTCTTTCTCTCTCTCACTGTCCCTCTCTTAAAAAAAAAAAAGTCTGGGGGCTTGAGCGGTGGCTCGGCAATTATGGCACTTGCCTGGCATGCATGAGTATCCGAGTTCAAACCTCAGCACCACGTACACAATGAAATGTCTGAGGAATGAAGGTCACATGAAAAACTAAATAAAAGTTGCTTCTCTCTCTCTCTGTCCCCTCTTTCTTTAAAAAAAAAAAGTCTGAGGTCAATTTATCTTAGAGGATATCTATCTCAGAACCAATCCTAACATAGGGCCCTTGAACATTTCCTGTGGAGGGTTGGAAAGTGGCTTTGTTGGGAAGAAATTTTCCTGCACAAACAATAAAATGAAACTAGCAGTCTTTCATTACGTTTCTTAAATAGAGGTGGATTGGGGGAACCATCAAGAGTCAAAGATTTGTCACACTAGAGGAGCCCACTCATTGGATACCATTACTTCATATGTCTATAGCTGATGGGTTTTGATACAAAGGCTTGAAAACTATCTCGAATAGATGACTGAGAAGGTGAAGAAACTTTGTGAATTAACAAAATTGCTCTAAACATTTACATTTCCAAGATCTCAACGAGTGTACTGTGTTTCTTTGATGACTTTCTGGCTTGGTTAACCTGTGGCTTCTAATGAAGAAGGAAATTATTGATGAATGGCTCTAAATAAAAGTCAAGGTAATGGGGTGGAAATTTAATAACACCAGTCATTTTCTCTCCTGATAGCAAGCCACACTGTGATTAATGGACCTGTAGAGTGAGGGCAATCTGCTGTGTTTGAACAACTGTGTTTGTAGATAGTCCTGGTGTGTCAACTACTGACCATGGCAACTTTTTAAAAAAACTAGATTTCCATCTGAGACTTAGAAGGGAATTTTTGCTTGCTGATCACATTTCTGAATTTTACTGAGGGGATTTCTTCCCCTTTTGTTTTGACAAGTAATAGGGATTCAAAGTAATTAAAAATCAAAGAACTTGGCTTATGGCTTTTTATAGTCATTCTATGTAAAGTTTTCCTTGTTTTTCTTTAGTATTTGCTCAGCTGTGACACTCTCAAGTATTTTCACTGAAGGGCATTAGAGCTGATAAAGTTGAACCAGTTGAAAGTATTGCCATTTCTTTTTTTTTATTAAGGAGTTGAGTTATTACACAATCATAAATGCAAATAAAGTAACAATATGATATGCATATGTTCTTAAACCAGAATTACCCCCACATCCCTCACACCCCAGTAAGTATTGCCATTTCTAAAGGCATTTAGAAGGTGATATATGCAGATTAGATAAGACCTTCTTTTATATAATGAACATATTACAGCACTTTGCTAGAAGTTAATGTCTGATTTGATGGGAGATGGAAAAATCCAAATTAATTGGGAAATCTAGAATCATAATTCTGCCAATATCTAATTCCCACCAAACTTGCATAATTGCAAAATTGTATGTGCCCACCTGTACATGGGGATTCTTGCCTTCTACCCACTGTCCCCTCCCCTGCATTCCACTTGGGGCCCATGCTGACCACAGCGAAGGCTAACACCACGAATTTCTGCCCTGTGAAAGGGAGAAGGGAGCATTGCAGGAAACCAAGGAACAAAGCCACAGAGGTGGGGACTGCAGACAGGATGGGCAGAGATGGTCAAGGGCATCATAGATGGCTGGTGGAATGGTCCTGTGTGGGAACTGCCTGAGCTCTTCCTTCTGGTGATCTGTACCCCAAGCCATTGGGCACCTCAAGGAGCTTCCACATCAAGAGGGTTTTCCTGGAGTTTAAGCAAGGATGCGATCAAGTCCAATCAGCTGCTGTATCCCTGCCTCATGCTCCTGGGGATACCTTCTCCCCGCTCCCCCACCCTCAGTCCCATGGGGATGTTGCTGTGCAGCCCCAGCTGGGCAGGATCCTGTGCTCCTTTGTCACTCTGTTCACCGGCCAGCATGTTGGCTTGGACTTGGATTCTATTGCACCCTAACACAATCACCTGCTGGTTGGTTTCCACTTTGTATGATTTCCATTGTTCTATTTGGGGACTTCTGATGACCTCTCACAGAGTCACATTCTGCAAGGATCTTCTCCTACCTGAAAAGGACAACCATCTTGCATTTAGAATGCTTCATCAAAAGCATTGTGCTTGTTATCTGGAAAAAGACATGATCTTAGTACACACTCTGAAGTGTGTCTTACCCGAAACCTCTTACAATTGGAAGCTCGGTGGAATTCCTATGTTTGTGACCGTCCACAGTCTGTCACCCTCAGAAGGAGGAGGAGCCACCACAGTAAACTTCAATCTAACGAAAAAGGTGGGGCTGGAGCGGTGGCTCAGCGGTTTCGGCTCTTGCCTGGCAATTCAAACCCCAGCACCATGTACACAACTGAGTGTTGGAGCAACTGAGGCCATGTGAAAAACTAAATAAAGTTGTTTCTCTCTTTCTCTGTCTCTCTCACTGTCCCATGCGCGAGGATGCGAATTTAAACCCCAGCACCATGTACACAACAAAGTATCAGAGCAACTAAAAACTCCATGAAAAACTAAATAAAAGTGATTCTCTCTCTCTCTCAAGAAAAAAAGAAGAATGAAAAATTATAACTTTCCTATTCCCCCATGATTTCAGGAATTCTCTTTCTATTCTGTCCCTTAAAATCATGGACTCCACCACCCCCGCACAGTGCTGGGGACTGAATCCAGGGCCTTGCACATGCTAAGGAAGTGCTTTGCCACTGAGCTACCCTCCCACATTGCCTATTTCTTAGAAAATTGTACCTTTTTTCACCACTCTGCAGTTGTACAAGGTTATAAAGAAATCAAAGCTAGAGAAAACATGCAATTATTTCAGAGTGTTCTTTGTAACTACTCTAGAGACTCTATACCCCAATTTTCAGGGTTCTGTTTTAAAGTTCATGTTAAAACCTGAAATTCCTGGTCTGTGGAGCCTAAAGTATCCCTGGATTTATCATGTAGACAAACAAAGCAAAACAAAACATTGAATCCATTACAGTGACTCTTCACTACACAGAACAATGCACAACACAGGCCCTCTTTTCAAACTCCTTCCTTGCACTTCTAGTTTTCATGCATAAAAATGAGTTGAATTATCTAAAAAAATGGCTCTAAGATTTTTAAGAACAAAAAGAACATTTTGAAAATCAAGAAGGTCTGCTTGTTCACAAACATGTTTACCTCAGAAAGCTTCCTGAAATCATTTTAAAAATAGACTCAATCTTTTAAAGCAGTTTTAGGTTCACAGCAAAATTGAGTGGAAAGTACAGAGAGTTCCCATGTACCCCTCCTACACACATGCAAGCCACCCCACTATCAACATCACGCCCTGAGAGGTACGTTTGTTCCAGTCAGTTAGACAGCACTAACGCACCATCATCCACCAAAGTTCTTGTTTCACCTGAGGGTTCAATCCTGTCTTTTCTGATGGTGTGCGTCCACCGTCATAGAATCACTTGGTATAATTTTATCACCCTAAATATCCCCCTTGCTCCATCTATTCATTCTTCTCTCCCTCAGGGAAACCATTTTTAAAATAAACTTTCCTATCCTTAAATTTATGTTGCGAAGGGAGAAGTCCATATCAGTTGGAGTCAATTAAAACTACATAGATTAAAACAGGACATTAGCCTCGGTGGTCTCTCTCTGCGGTACCTTCACGGTGTGCTGAAAGGCAGTTTCAGGAATAGTCGTGTCCAGTTACCTTATTAAACATTAATGGGGGGCTGGAGCGGTGGCTCGGCGGTTGCAGCGTTTGCCTGGCATACACAAGGATACAGGTTTGAACCCCAGCACTGCGTATACAGCCAAGTGTCAGAGCAAAGGAATACACATTAATAACTAAATTTAAAAATAGATTTGAGGGGCTGGAGCGGTGGCTCAGCGGTTACGGCACTTGACCGGCATGCCCAAGTACACGGGTTCAAACCCGAGCACCCATGTACACAACTAAGTGTCAGAGCAATGAAAGCCATGTGAAAAACTCAATAAAAATTGATTCTCTCTCTCTCTCTCTCTGTCCTTTTCTCTTTAAAATAATTGATTTGATTCTCTCTCTCTGTCTTTCTCTCTTAAAAAAAAGCATTAATGATTAGCAATTCAGTCTTCTGACCAAGATTATGAGTAGGGACTTTAAATGTTCATCAAACCAGGTTCCCTGAGCTAAATCAGAGATAAGAAAACACTTCAGCACTGTGGAGTTATGGAAGAAAATCAGGACACGATGACTTCTGTGCATTGAATGCTTGTGCCCCCCCAGGATTTATTCATCACAATGTTATGGTATTTAGCGGTGAGGGCTTTCAGAGGTGAGCAGGTCATGTAGAGAAAACCCTCAGGAAAGGGATTAAAGGGACTCCACTGAGGTCCTTCATCCCTGTAAGAGGACACAGCAAAGAAACAGACCGTTTTCATCCATTTTTGCTCATTTCTCTGTTAAGTGACTGACAGTTGAAGGTGCACTGAGTGGGCATTTGGTCTTGGTGAGAGCTAGCATCAGCATGCCTACTGTGGGCCAGGCTTTGTGGCAAATGCTTCCCATGGGTCAGAACAACCAACGTTAAAGCAAGTGCCACTCCTCTTCCATTTTGGAAATGAGAAAATTGAAGGCCAGAAAAAGTTTATAATTCCCCAAAGTAACAGAGGAAGCCAGAGCCGATGTGGGATCTGGCACCAGGAGATCCGGTCCTGGGGTCACAGGTTAATCACTGATGCATATGGGCCTGAGTCCAGTTATGTGCCACCAACCGCATGACCTTGCTCAATTCTTTCATCCCCTGCCCCCAGTTTCCTTATATGTGAAGGATCATTGAGCTGCCTTTAAACTATTGAGTCCCCGCCGCTCAGAAGGCCTTGCAGATAGAGACGTTGCTAACTGTACAGACGTGTTTGGGTGAGCCCATTAGTGCTTGTGAATCTTGTGGGGCCGTGTCCTTCAGGAGGACTCTTGATTTCCAGGCTTTCTGTTCAACTGTAAACAGATTCTACCACGCCAATTGGAAAGAACAGTCCTTTCTCTTTGTATTTCACTGCTTCTGGAGAGACTCCTTTCCCCACCTCTGGCTTATAGGACCGATACCAGCTTTGCCTTGAACCTACTTTTTTTTTTTCAAGAGAGAGAAAGAAAAAGAGAATAACCCTATGTGGCTCTCATTGCTCTGACACTCCGTCGTGTACGCGGTGCTGGGGTTTGAACCTGTGTCCTTGCGCATGCAGGGCAAGCACCACTACTGCCGAGCCACCGCTCCACCCCTCCATTCAGTTTTAATAACTTAGAAGGCTATTTGCCCAGATTACCCTGACATACTCAGTTCAAATGCAAGCAGGATTTGGAGCAAAACCCGGTTCTACACAAATCCTTGTATTAGATAGCCAGACAAACCCAACATGATATTTGGGAATTTGGGGGATGTAGAATAAAAAGACCAGAATACCAACACTGTCTTTGGAATCAGACAAATTGAAATTCGAATCCCAGCACCCGCTCACTCTTTTTTTTTTTTTTAAGTAATGTGACTTTGGACACACGAAGAAGCTTCTCTGAGCCTCCCTTTCCTCAGCTTTCCAGAATAATATTTTTGCATAATAGCTCTCAGCCAATGGTGCCTTGCAACCTACTTTACAAGAAGTATTCTGTTATCCCCATCTCGCAGATGGGTTGTGCAACCTGCCTAAGCTCAGATAGCTATGAAGCAAACAGGAGAGTCACCATCTGAACCAGGCCATCGCCGGAGCTCATGCTCTTAACCACGACAGAACTGTGAGGGACTCGGTAGTGGACACAGCCCCTGCTCCTGGCCCTGCCCTGAGGGTCACACTGCCTGCTCCAGGCATTTGTCCGTGTCCAGCCAAGTATGAATCAACATATGGAGGAAGGCAGAGTAAGGTGACTAGCTCATAATTCTTGTGCTCTTAAAGCTGTGGCAGAAATAATGGCAGCAGCCCCATGACTTTACTCACCCCAAGAGATTAACTTGGGACTTTGGGGCCTGGAGACGGACTTTGTTTATTCTAAAAATGTTAAAAGAATTGAACATTGGCTCTGAACTCCATCTCCAGGGAGGGTGCTGGCCTAGTTCATAGAAAGCTCTTTGTGGACGGTCCACGAAGAGCAGAGGGGAGAATTCCTTATGCCGTTGGCTGTAGGTTTGCCTGAAAAGAGGGCACCTCTGCCCTCAAGGTTCTTCAGCTTCCTGTGGGAAGTGTTCTGTGGTTTGAAACGGGTGGTCTAGGGCCTCATATGACTCACAGAACTATCTTGTTTGGCTTACAACGGGTTGACCAACAGCTTTTCTGAAAATTGACATTTAACTTAAGGACAGTTCAGATTTATATCCAGAGCACCAGGCCAGCAGATGCTGCTGCAATTAGAATGGGCACATGGACCACTTCCCCACACCGCCTCTGCCCAGCAGCCCATCTCACTAATGTCCTTCCTTCCCTGCTAATAGCAGCTGAAGTGGCCCTTTCCCTGACGTCAGCACGCTGCACAATGCCTAGCAGCGTTCTGCACGAAGCTTTCTGTTCCCTGCGATTACTCAATTAGAGACCATGTCCAGGTGTAAAAAGAAACAGGTTTGCCCTGCCATCAAGCAAACATCTCCTTGGAGACCGTTAGGGAGTGGTATTAACAGTGAGGTTCCAGGCACCCAGAACGACCATTTGATCAAATGGCCTTCTGGCAAAACTTGCTTGATAATAAATCATCTTCACAGCATAAAATACATACATTTTTAAGGCCATAGTTTTTTTTTAAGTTTTCATTTCACAAATGACCCTTTTGAGAAATGAATAAGACAAGACACCAGAATTATATAGAGAATATGTCCTAAAGGTCATGCCTGCAGAAAGTTGTAATGTTAATCAGCTTTTCCTCTTATCAAGAGACTGTTTCTAGAAAATTCTTTCTTTTTTTAAAGAATCAACTTTATTTTTTCATCTGGCCCTTGCTTCCCCAACACTTAGTTGTGTACATGGTGCTGGGGTTCAAACCCAGGTCCTTGAACATGCCAGGCAAGCACTCCAACCGCTGAGCCACTGCTCTGGCCCTCTAGAAAACTCTTGAAATAGTATGTACCTAAGTGAATAAGACAGAAACCATACAGACAGGTTTGTTTCTTTCAGATAGGGTCGCACTCTATTGCCCAGGATTGCCTTTAACTCCTGGGATGAAGGGATCCTCCTGCCTCAGCCTCCCAAATAGCTGGGAACAGAGGCACATAATGCCCTGTCTGGCTGAGAATGTTTTTTATATGTGAACTTAGATATTATCCCCCTGATTTAATACTTTTCTTTTTCTTTTTTCTTCTGGTACTTGACATTGAGGGGCTTAACCACTAAGTCACATCCCCAGCCCTTTTTATTTTTTATTTGAAGACAGGACCACACTATATTGCTGCTTTCTGAAAGAATAACTTAGTCTGAAATACTTTGAATTATACTTCACAGCTCATTATTTTTGACAGCAGCTAAATCACATTTAATCAATACATCCAGAAAATCTACAGCTATTGTCCCATGTATATTGAAAGTCCATTCATATTTAAGTGGCTATAAACCAAGAAACCTGTGTCATCAAAACCATAATTAAGAATATTGCCTTTCCCATAAGCAATCAGTAATTACAGGTTTATGTTATATTTAGCATCTCTTAGAGCTTTTGCTGTACAGTAAAAAAGCAACATAGCTTATTATTTTGCAACGAGGAATGAGAATATGTTGCTGATAAACAGGTATTCCATCCAAAAGAACAAGAAGTGTTCTACCACATTGTCAATCAAAGTCGCATTTTCAGTCCTAGTTCCACTGTATTTATGATACAAATTACTTCCTGTCCTTTAAAATATTTATAAGATGGGGCTAAAGCAGCAGCTCAGTGGTTACAGCACTTGCCTGGCATGTGTGAGGACACAAGTTCAAACCCCGGCGCCACGTACACAACTAAGTGTTGGAGCAATGAAAGCCACATAAAAAAACTACATAAAATTGATTCTCTCTTTCTCTCTCTCTCTCTCTGTCACTATCTCTCTCTCTCTTCAAAAACATAAATAAATAAAAATAAAATAAAATATAAGACAACTCGTGGTCTTTGTTTACCTTTATTTTTCACAAAATACTTTAACCACCGTACATCAGAAAGGAAGAAAGGAAGGGAGGGAGGACAGAAGGAAGGCGGGCAAGCCATCTGTCTACTGGGTTTTATAGGGTACCCAAAGCTCTCTGACACTTAGCATCAGTAGGCTTTGGCAGCCTCTGAAATCGTGGCAGTTGGTAACACAAGTGGCACCAACAAAATCTGACCTTCTCTTACACATGCATTTTTTTTTATCAAGGAGTTTAGTTGTTGTGTAATCATAAATGCATATAAAGTGACAATATGATATACATTGGATCCTAAACTATAGTTTCCCCCACATTGCCCATACCCTAGTCTCTTGATTCTTCTATATTATGCCCTTATAAAAGATATAAATGTCCATATATATGTATATATGATTGTAAGTTTTCCAGAATTAATGACTGCATAAGTATCATTTGACTTCTTAGGGAGGTAAAGAGTATGCTACACTGTTGGTTATCTCCCTAGATCCCTCCCTATCCTCCTACCTCTCCTGCCCTCCGCACCCGCCTCTCCCTTCCTCCCTCCCCTCCCCACATATCTACGGTTGTCCTAGATGATGTGTTGCTGTGCCTTTGCTGGGTCTAATACATGTGTATGACTACCTTTTACCCAAGCCTGGGTTTAGCTCCAGCCTCCACAAATGAGGGAAACCATTCGGCCCTTGACTCGCTGGGTTTGGCTAAATTCACTCAGTATGATTTCTTCCACTGCCATCCATTTACCTTCAAAGACTATAATATTGTTGTTTCTAATATTGGGGTAGAACTCCATTGTGTATATATTTATATATACCACAGCTTTTTGATTTATTCATCCACTGAGGGGCAACTGTGTTGACTCCATAATTTAGTTACTATAAATTGAGCTGCTAAGAACATGGATATTGCTGTGTTGCTGTAATGTGCTGGTTCTAACTCCTCTGGGAAAATACCCAGAAGAGCGATAGCTGGGTCGTGTGGTGGATCCAATCCCAATTTTTTGAGGAGTCTCCACACTGCTTTTCAGAGTGGCTGGACCAGTCTGCAGTTCCACCAACAGTGTGCTAGTTACATTGGCATTTTTAATGCATAATGCCCCATGGCTGGAAGTCCAATACACAATGAAAGTCTATATCTTTTTTATTTCACATTTCTCCATCAATTAATTCATTACTCATGCTAGTATTTCCTCCCCTATTTATATTAGAAGTCTCCAGATGCTTTTTGAATAGCTTTATTGAGATAAAACTTATATACCATAAAATTCACCCATTTAAAAAGTGCAAGTCAGTAGCTTCAGGTATATTCACAGAGTTGTAAAACCATCACCACAATCAATTTTAGAACATTTCCATCCCAAAAGAAAGCCCATTGGCATTCACCCCACCCCATTTCTCTATGAGTCCCTCAACCCCTACAATCACTAATCTAGTTTTTGTCTCTGTAGCTTCACCTGTCCTTGACATTTCATGTAAATGAAACCACACAGTGGGTGACCTTTGGGGCCAATTTCTTTCATTTAGCTAATATTTTCAAGGTTCATTGATGTCATAGCACATATTAATATTTCACTCCTTTTTACTGCCAAATAATATTCCACTGTAGAAAATACTACATTTAATACCAAGTATGTCAGTGATATGGAGTATGGGAAATCTGTATTTCTGACAGGGAGAGTGAATTCTAACAAGCATTAAGGAGAGGAACTGGCTGTACCTAGTATTGTTTAAGTGTTAATACCTTAGAACACAGCAAACATACCCTTAGGCATGGACTTGATAGAAATTCTTGCACAGGTACACAAAAGACACTGCACCGATGTTCAGAAGTAGGTTTGTAAATCGCAGAAGAGTGGGGTCCCTCTTACTGCTCATGAAGAGGGGAATGGATAGATCATGGTACATTAATTCAGCAAAATACTTCATAATGAACCACAGGCACGGTTAGAACCTTAAACATCATGCTTGAAGCACAAATCAGCTTCCCAGAAGAGTGTACGAAGTGTGATGTCGTGTATAAATTTTTAAAATGTAAACAATACTGTACACTGTTTGTCATTATGTATGTGTGGAGTAAAGAATAAAGCAATGCACAGGAAAATCAACCCCGAGTTTAAAGTTATTGCTAGTTTTGATGGGAGAGAACTCTGCAAGGAAGGTGTGTCTAAATCATTTTCTCAGTTCTCCTATCGCATCACAGGTCTTCAGCTTGTTGTTCTTTGCAATTTTTATACATAAAATATTTTATGATAACTTTTTACAAAAATAAAATATAATGAGAAACATCTAACGTAGAAGAGACAGTCTCCTGCCGTCTAAATGCCTTACGTAACAACAGCTAACACTTTGGTACATTTTTTCCAGATAAAACTCAAGGAATTTGTTACAATCATCAAGTGTTCAGAGAAGCACTTTGCTCATTTAGTTGATTCATTATTATAATGTGGTAAGCTAGTTCAAGGAATACAGCCTACTTTTGCCTATCTCTGAAAACATTTATTTTTAAAAACTAGATCCCTCTCCCCACCTCCACTAGGGTTCTTGGAATTTTACAAGCAGTAGAAAATAACTCTACAATTTTTAAAAACAAAAGTTTACTGGCATTGGAACTGCAGGGGGAAATTCATATGAACCATTAAGCCTCAAAATGGAACCAGGCAGCTGGGGGATTCGCTACAGATCTTGTGGGACTCTGAGTTTCCCTGGGTGGGTGCTGGCCCCTCTTGGTCATCCCCAGTGAGGACGGGAGCTGGGATGCTCCTCTTGTTACTGACCCTGTAGCACATGGGAATATTCTCACCTCCCCAGCTTCATGGTACCTAAATGCCTGGAAGAGCTGAGGCTCCTCTGAGCCCAGGAGCCTCCACAGGCAGCTCCCACTCGAACCGTCGCAGCAGGGGCCAGGCGAGTCCTGTCCTGGGAGAGGCAGACTCCCCAGAACCGGCTTCAGAGCCGAGCTTCATTCCGAGACTCTCCTTCCTGTCTTCCTTCCCTTCCCCTCTTCCTTCATCAGACTTCTCTCTGAGCTGGATACTCTCAGAGCCTCTTCACACTCCCTCCTCATTTTCTTTGACAAGCATTTCACCACATACATTTGCTTGCACGGTTAGTTCCATTTGCCACCTGCTTCGTGAAGGACCTGAGCTGAGAACCACTTGGAGCCGGTGGAGACTGTTCTCCAAACCATCGGAACCATGCAGAAAAGGACACACCTGTATCCCAACACCACACTAGTCTGGCTCTGAAGCTCCCGCGTGCAGCCGTGTACCCTCTAAGAATCCTTCTGACATTTTCCAGAAACATTCCTGCCCAAGACCATACAAGCTTCCACATATAATCACAAACACTCTAATCCCCTCATTCATGACAGACAACCCAAAGTCATGCCATCTTTTGCATCTGAAAATAAAAACTGAACTGAGGGTATAACTCTGTGATAGGACACTATCCTGTACCCGGGATGGTACAGGAAAAAAAAAAAAAAAGACTTAGAAATGTTCTGAGTTTAAAATCTCTCAGTAAAGGGGCTGGAGCGGTGGCTCAGCGGGTTTGATGCTTGCCTGGCATGTGCAGAGACGCAGGTTCGTACCCCAGCACCACGAACACAGTGAAATGTCTGAACAACGAAAGCCTCGTGAAAAACTAAATAAAATTGATTCTTTCTCTCTCTTAAAAAAAAAAAAACTCTCAAGAAGGTCCTTTCCACCTCTTATTCCATCCCAATACAGTTTTTTTTTTAAGAGGTAGAGGGGAAAAGAGAGAATCAATTTTATTTATTTTTCCACCTGGCCCTTGTTTCTCTGACAGTTGTGTATGTGGTGCTGGGGTTTGAAACCAGGTCCTCACGCATGCCATGCAACACTTGAACTGCTGAGCCACCACTCCAGCCCCTCAATACTGTTTTAACATTTTGAAGTCCATGGTGAATTTTGACCTTGCCCAACTGCTTGCTAATAATGGGGGAATGTCAGTAGACAGAGATGTGAAATTTTAAAAAAAGAAGAAAGGAAGGACTGAGAAGTTAAGGAACAGAAACCAAGGTTAAGATTGGTCAGAACGCAGCTGGTTCTCCTGTTTGTCCTCTGCTGCAGTCACATCTGGCCGGCAGCTCTTCAGGATCTGCGCTTGCTGAGTGGCTGACCCTTCATTCCCAAGGCTCTGTGTTCGCCTCCTTCTGGTGCGGGGTGAGAGATCTTCCTGCACCTTTGCTAGCAGGCCTAGAGTGGAAGGAAGAATCCCAGGGCCCTCGGATCCTCCCGTCCTCTTGGCCCGCCTCCCATCACAGTGTACCTATTTGGATGCTTTGGGCCAACAAAATCAAATAATAGAAACCACATTCAAAACTGAATTAAAAGTCATGAAGCTCATTTTCTCAAGAATGGGCATCCAGGCTCATTTGGTCAGAGCCCCTGTGTGACTCCTCTGCGCAGCCCTCCTTGGTGGGTCAGCGTCAGATCCGCTACCAGGAGCCACGCAGTGGAGGGCTGACTGCCTCCTCTCAGATACCAGGCATGTTTTGTATTAGTCTGAATACATAGTTTTATATTTTATCATAGGAGAATGCACAAATATAAGAGCCCAGAGTAAAGCTGGGAGACGGACAGAAGAGAGGATTCTCTCGTGATTACAACTTGAGGCCACTTGCTTCCTTTCCCCAGGACTCCTGGTTCTGTGGTGGAACTTCCCTGAACTCATCTCCCTTCTCAGCCCCACTCCAAGACGTGCAAAGTTCTTCACCGAAACAGAAGCTGGCAGTGCCACCTGCTTGTGTCTGGCTTTGGGTACAACCAGGAAAACAGACAAGAAGGGAGTTGGGGTCACAGCGTTGGAGCTGTACTTGACGGTGACCTTCTGCAAAGGAAAGAGGAGCGTTCTCCCTCAGCATCTATCCCTGCCTTCCTCCTCGGCCTCGGAACCCCAACTTCCACTTCTGTTACATCATACATCATGTGACACAAGAGATAATATTCCCATGCCTAGACACAGGGCTGGGTCCTGATTAGTCTCAGTCAACTATGGTGATTCCATCAGCCTTACAGTGCTGGAGTCAGAAACCACAGTTGGAGCCAATCAATGCCGGACAAACCCTAGCAAGTATTATTGGTTCCGGATGAGAAAAGCGACCCATTCGGAACAGGATGACCTCTGGGAAGCACTGTCATTCTGTGACTGGACTGGGGTGAATGAAGAAGCATCGTGTCCTGCAAGCTCCTAGGAGTCATCTTGGGGTCAACACGGGAGGTAGTTTGCAGTTTTCTCTGCAGTGTTACTTTAATATTTAATCAGGGTTTTTAGATCCTTACTCCTAGGTTTAACCAATGCATTTCTAATTCATTTTAAAAACACACTGCTCAGGGCTGGAGCAGTGGCTTGGTGATTATGGTGCTTCCCCAGCATGCACAAGTACACGGGTTCAAACCCCAGCAACCATGTATACAACTAAGTGTGAGAGCAATGAAAGCCATGTGAAAAACTCAATAAAAATTGATTCTCTCTCTCTCACTCTCACTGTCTTTCTTAAAAAAAAAAAAACCACACTGCTCAAAGCGCAATTCTCTTTTTCCAAATCACTAAAAAGAAAGTTAGAAATTTGTCTGTTGTATAATCTTTCAGCTGCTGATCAAACAACCCACACACAACGTAACAAATCTCTTGCAATTTCTTAACTCTTCTCTTTCTGTAAGCAGCCAAGTTTTGACCATCATAAAACAATTTTTATCTAATTCGGGATCTTTAAAAGTCTTTTGATCATTCTTGCTAATGTGTTCCACTGTATTTTATAGCCCCAAATGACTTGTCCCCTTGCTTCATTCTTGATCATTTCCTACCACAAAAGAGAATCCACAAATAATGATGGTGGCAGAAAGGACTGATAGAGAAGGCAAGTCCAAATGCAGAACAGGCCTGTCTTGGTTAAGGGGAAATTGCTGCCCTTTCCCAGAAGGAAGGAATCCTAAGTCCCTAGCACACCACCAGTGGCTAACCACCTGGAAATGTGAATCATGGTGGACAGCAAATCAGGAACTTGGTGCACTCTGCAGCGGCAGCTTTGGTGATGGAAAGCCCGTGTTTCCGAGCTTCCGTGTAACCTGAAGCTCTGCCACTAAGAATAATGTATCCGCTAGCACACTGGGTTGTCAAGGAAAACTGCATCCAGACCTCAGATTGCCTCGTGTCCTTAATTAAAGCTCCCTCTGCTACGACAGTATTGACCTTGTTGGGGACATAGTGGGGGCATGGATGAGAGGGTCACGCATGTGGCTGGAAGCCAGAACTTTCATCCGTCTCAGTCTTGGTGTTCCTTCCACTACGTCAGGGCTTCTCAGCCTTGGCTCTTGCTATGGTTTGCATAGAAAGAGCCCCCAAAGGCTCCTGTTGATGCAGGAACATTTCAAAGGTGAGATGATTCAATTATGAGAGCTGTAACCAATAAGTCCATCCTAAATTGACAGACCAGGCAGTAGATGTCTGCAGATGAGACACAGCTGGAGGGGGCAGGTCTTGGGGTCGTACATATTCCTACAAAGGGTGCATCTTCGCTGAGATCCCTCTCCCCGCTGCTTCCATGAGCTGAGCAGCTTTTCTCTGCTGGGCCCTTGCACCCCGATGTGCTGCCTCACCTCAGGCCCAGAGCAAGTGAGTGTGCGGTCTATGGACTGAGACCTCTGAAATGGTGAACCCCAAGTAAACCATCCCTCCTCTAAGTTGTTCCTGCTGGATATTTTGGTCACAGCATTGCAAAACCTGATTAAAACGTCAATACTCTGAGTCTCTGGGCCTCAGACTTTGTTCATTGCTGGTTGGGTGGGTCCTGCTCATTGTGGGATGTTTCAAAGCACCTCTGGTCTCTACCCACTGGAAATCCGTAGCACCCTCCAAATTGTTACAGTCAAAAATATCTACAGACACTGTCCAATTGTCTGACAGCCTTTGCTGTACACCATGCCAGGACTTCCTGATCTATTTATGTAATGTAGCATGGGTACCCTTAGTGCAAGCTTGCAATCGCTAACCCACAAAACTGTTGGAAATGTTGTCAACTGTAAGAGCTGGAAGATTGCATTGATTATACTGATAGAAATACAGATTTAAAATTATTATCCACCTGGTGAAACAAAACTGCAAGTCCCACAAATATTCCCCCAACATCTGAGAAATAAAACAGTGAATTCTTTCAGCTTTTTCCCTATACCTGTTATGCAGTTTTGCAAACCCCTCCCATGCCAATGCTGAATTGCAATTCAAGCTGGATTAGGTGGCAGCACTTGCTGCTGTTGCTGCTACTGCTGCTGCCGCCAGCATAGCCACACGCAGGCACTGAACTTCTCACAGCAAGTACTAACTTATTTAATTCTCCCAGTAACCCCAGGACTTCATGCTGAGATATCAAGCAGTGAAGCAAAAGCCTAATTCAACCTTAAAGATTCTTAAACTGTTTCATATGTGATCAAGTTGAGATTTATAAGAAGTTCATTTTAATTTGTAATAAAAGTTCACAACCTATTATTTTTTAAGTCAACAAACTACAAGCAAATGTTCAAGTCTTAATTCATTGGAGGAGGAGGAGGAGGAGGAGTTAAAAGAGTTGCTGCAAATCCCTGGACAAATCAGTGAGTCAGGGACCATTTCCTTTCACTAGTAAGGAAGGCGGAAATTGGATTAGTTGATTAGCAGGAGGCGGGAACTATCCTCACCTACACGGAAGGGACTTGTTGGAAAGTCTGTGACCTAAGATGACTGAGGGTGGGAGAGTCCTGGTGTGGGGAGATTGCACTGTGGCTGGGCCACTGCCCAGCAGCTCTGGATGGGGCCCAGGGAGCCAGCTGTTATGTCTACTCTCGCAGGGAATGTTGTGATGATATGCACAGACGCATGGGTCTGAGAGTCTAGTCTGATCCAAACCAATGAAGCCTGCTTCAGTCCACTGAAGGTCCAGTCCTCTTGCCCTGGAAACATCCCCATCCTCCTTCCACACTGGCTGGTCCCTCACTCCCTCCCAGTCTGATCCTTCCACTCTTCTGGTCCCACAAAGCCCAGCTCAAGTGCTACTTCACCCTGAGGCGCATGCAGCCAGCCTTACTGCCACAGGCCAAGGCAATCTCTCCTTCGCAGTCCAATGGCCAACCTGGTGGATCATGTTCATCGACCACTTGCAGTTGGCTGCTCTGTGCTGTTGTCCTGTGTGTGTGTGTGTGTGTGTGTGTGTGTGTGTGTTTTATCGGAGCCTATCCTGCAGAGAGCATCCTTTCCCCACGTGACAGCTCCCTGACTATCATAGCTCCCACAACCAGATTCCAATAAAGGTTTGCAGACTGAATCATTGATCTTTTCATTTTCCATTTGATCTCAAAGGAATCTCAGATGAGCATCCTAGAATTGGTGCCGTTGATGGAAAGTGAGAAGGGTAAACACTAGATACTTTGACTTAGCTCTTATTAAATTTGAAGCCATGGGCAAGAGACAGATCAGGATGGCATTGCCTTGAGGGGGTATGAACCAAGCACTTTTAGAATCGTAACTCTAAGCCTGGCCAGTGACGCATGTTTCCAATCCCAGCAATTCAGGAGGCTGAGCAAGGGGATTGCAAGTTCAAGGCCAGCCTGGGTAACTTAGTGAGACCCTGTCTTAAAAAAACAGACTGGGGATGTAACTCAGCAGTGTCTGGGTTCAAGCTTCAATATCAAAAATAAAAAACACAACGCTGAACTTATCATCGCCCACGGACAGAACAAAAGGAGATGCTGAAAAATATTTACTTATGAGTCACCATGACAACACAGAGAGAAAAGAGCATTTGCCAAATGGGTAAACTTCTGAACACATTCTGACTCTTAGCTTCACGAAGTTGGGTTTCTGGCTAATTTTTTTCATTTTTGTAAAAAGCAAAACATGATCTTTTAATAATGTTTTTGAGTGTCAACATTTTCTGCCCTCTCCCATGGAATTGAACCCTTAACTGGGCCTCCGGTGACAAGTTTGTTCTAGGATACTGTATTTATTGTCAGGAGACACAATTTTAAACTCGTTTGATGTAGAAATTTAGCGTAGTAGCCTACGCTCTAATATCTACACCATCACTGTGATGATTAGCTCTCCACTGATGACTTTACAGCCTCATTCTATGATTTCACCAGTGTACTGCATAAATTCACTTTATTAGCAGAAAGCACTAGGACTCTTTGTCCTTGTAGCCTCTGTCCTGCCTGTTTCAGAAAAATACTTTCATGATTTTAAAAGATTTATTTCTAAGTAAAATGAGAATCCTGTTTCTGCAATATCCTGAACACATCTTTTAGATGGTTTAAATATGGCACCTCTGGAAAAGGCAGCGAGAGGAAGAGTGGGCTTTCGTTAAAGGATGTTACAGCTTCCTCCTAAAAGGACACCAGGCAAGTGCTGTGGAGCACTTGGCAGTGCAAGAAGCCACGTAAGGTGGGATCTGTTTCCTTTTGGTACCGATCCTTCAGAGGCACTGCTGTGTCTGCTGACGGCTGAGTGGACAGAGAAACCAGGGCACAGCGGAAGGTCGTCCAGCCCTCAGTGACAGCGTGATCTTGCCATTTGCCACAGTGTGGATGAGCCATGTTCACATCAACCTCGGTGAAATAAGCCAAGTACAGACAGACAGAGAAGTATTGCGTAATCTTACGTGTGGAAAGGGAAGGAAGAGAGCATCGTAGGGAGGGAGGGAGGAATTCAAATACACAGAGAGAAGAAGTTACAGGAGGAAGGTGGGGAGAGAAACGGGCAGATGCGGGCGAGGCAGACAAGTGTAACAGGTGTGTAGGACGCGCAGTCTAGAGCATGTGTGTCCAACGTGAGGACGTAGTAAGCCAGCTACACTGTATGGGATTAAAGCTGAATAAGCAGATTGTAGCCGCCCTGCCACAGAAACAACACCAACCAAAAAAATAGTAACAACAGATACGTGGGTGATTACCAAGAGGATATTTTAATTTTCTTCACTGTAGTTACCTTTGCAGTGACTATATGTACCCTATAACATCACCTTGAATCCCTAAAATATACACAACAAAATTAATATTTCAAGGAAAAAAGGTCATCAGAGAGTCAAAATGCCTTAACGTTTCTCCTCCTTGTTGTTCCAACACCTGGGATCCTGTCTGCTGGTAGTTCCCACTGAAGTAGAACAATGTTGTGTACAACAGTTTCAGAGTTGCTGGTTAGATTACTACAGCGCTCGAGAGAGTGCGTGTGAATTAGATGGTGAGGCGCGTCAGCGTTTGCATGAGACAATAATCGCATTGCCTGACTATGAGTTGGTTCACTTTTCATTTCAATGAATGAGGAAAATGGACAAACAGTTCTGTCTCAGTGGAAAGGTGTTAGAGGGGAAATGTATTAACAATGTGCATTTTTAATAACAAGATGCATGGTCGTCAGGCACAGTGGCGCACACCTGTAATTCCAGTGGCTCGGGAGGCTCAAGCAGGAGGATTGCAAGTTCAAAGCCAGCCTCAGCAACTTAGCGAGGCCCTAAGCAACTTAGTGAGACCCTGCCTCAAAATAAAATTTAAAACAGGGCTGAAGGGCTGGGGATGTTGCTCAGTGGTTAAGCACCCCTGGGTTCAAAATCCCTAGTACCAAAAAAAAAAAAAAGATGCATTGTATTAGTGAATCCCTGGATGGACGATTGTGCTTACACATACTGTATCATAAGGGGGAGGCTAGTGATTTGTGTCTTCGATTTATATCTATGACTTAGATGAATGAAATTTTGCTTGACATCAAGTTTTCTGACCTTTCCTGAGAATACTCCTCTTCCTTTTGTAAGCTCATAGGAATAAAACGTTACTAAAGTGAAAGAGACACTTTTCTCCCTGAAATGTTTATTGAGTATAAAACTTTCTTCTCACTAATGCACATTATTTTAAAAAAAGAAATAATTTAGAACCATTAAAAGTTCTAAGTGAGTTATGTTTGAGGAATGCCATGCAGATAAAGACTTTCACAAGATGATCAACACACGGAGCAAGCTAGAGGTCAAGGTGCTCAGTGCGTGCTGGAGTCTCTAACATTCAAAAACCGGGGGAAACTGACATCAATATTCTGTTCAATCTCTTCACACATTAAGTCCTATGGTGCAAATCTTAGTGACATTAAAAGGAGTCAGAGAGGGACTGGAGTGGTGGCTCAGCAGTTGCTGCACTTGCCTGGCACTCACAAGGACCCAGGTTGGAACCCCAGCACCACGTACACAAAGAAGTGTTGGAGCAATGAAAGCCATGTGAAAAACTAAATAAAACTGATTCTCTCTCTCTGTATCTCTCTCACTGTCCGTCTCTCTTTAAAAAAATAAAAAAGAGAGATGGAAGAGAGGCAGCACATCTGCATAGTATCAATCCTTCTTAAACTCCAGCCGACTTTCCCACTCTATCCTCTCTGCCTAGGAGCCTGGAGGACCACAGTGAGGGCTGCTGATGTTTAGACAGCTTGCCATGAATGTCAAGCGGAGGCGAGGGGGCAAGGCGATGCAGACAGGGAGGGGCTGAGGGCACTACCAGGTTGGCGGTGGGTGGCCACTGGGCGGTTCCACATTGAGTTCTTTCCTCTTTCACTCTGTCTCCCAAGTCACTGAGAATCTCATAAAACTGAGTTTTTGTCCCATCGTGGAACTGCTCAGGCTCACTGCCTTTCCCCTTTCCCGCTAGTTCATTCAGAAGCACATTTCCTGGGACTCAGTGGCTGACTGTCACACACACAGGGCTGGGCTCCCTGCTCAAAACCACAGAAGATAAACACACCCACGAATTAGGATTCCGTGTGGTTGCCCCCTTTTGCTGGGCATGGCTTTTTCCCTGAGGCCCTGACCTAGGATCTTCTTCTGCAAGGGTCAGACACACAGCATCCACAGGGCAGATGAGAGGCCTGGGTCCTGACTGGAGGAAAGAGAAGCAGAGCACACATCCTTCAACTCTTCAAAACAAGACTCCTTGCCTTCTCCTCCTCCAGCCCTCCTTCCTGTTTCTTTTTCTGTCGCCCAGGCTGGCCAGGAACTCCCAGGCAGCTGAGACCATAGGCATGCACCACCTCGAGGGCTTCAAGTTGGCTCTTAATGAGGTTTCTCATTTCTCAGTCCACCAACCTGAGTGACTATCAGGGCGCACCCCACTGCTAGGTTTGCTTGTGCCCGGATGGGAGTAGCCATTCATGCCACCCTCTTTCCTTCCAGTTGCCCACCAAGCATCCACCACCCAGCACGTGCATGAATGATTTATTTTGGGGGGAGTGGGGAACCTGGGATTGAACCCAAGGGTGCTTAACCACTGAGCCACATCCTCAACACTTTATTTTTTTATTTTGAGACAGGGTCTCACTATGTTAATTAGGGCCTCACTAAGTGGGTGAGGGTGGCTTTGAACTTGTGATCCTCCATCTTCCTGCCTCAGCCTCCTGAGACACTCTGATTACAGGTGTGAGCCACCGCTCCTGGTCAGTCACTGGATAATTTCTAATCTTATCTCACTTTTTTAAAGTTAGGGACTGAGCACATGCTAGATAAGTGCTCTACCACTGAGCCACATCCTGAGCTCCCCTTTAACTTTTTATTTTATTTTGAGACAGGGGCTTACTAAGTTTCCCGGGCTGGCTTTGAACTTGTGATCCTCCTGCCTCAGCCTCCTGAGTAGCTGGGATTGTAGGCACACATTACCACACCCAAAATTATCTAGGTTTTTTTTTTTAACATACTTAAAATATGGATTGTTAAAACAATTTTTAAAAGAATCCTTTTGTAAGAATTGTGCAGAAAATAAAGTATCACCATTAAATACAGATTATGTCCTTTAAATATGAACGCACTACAGTGCTTGATGGTAAAAGTAGCCTCCTGAAATGTGCGTAGAGGACAAAGGAGCAGAGAACTGTTTCAAGGCGTGCCAAACATTGCTGCTTCTGGTCCAAGGAGCGCTTGCCTGGAGTTCTGGTCAATGATGGAAGAGTTCTTGTGTGGGGGGAGACACCTCCAAGGTAGTGCACATAGTCCCTGTGGACGCCAGAAGAACAGGGACCTGCTTGGTCTACAGTGGCTATCTTTTATTTAGCATTTCCTGTATGGCAGGCACTGCCCTCAATGCTGCACATACACTGAAAATGATCCCTCCCAGCAAAGTTCTTGGCTCCTGCCCCAGGTCACGTTATCTAGAAACTGGTGGACCTGAGATTTAGATCAGAGGGCCCAGCTCCAGGTGCTGTTCCTTTATTTTTGCACAAAACCACCTCAACTATTACATCTTGTACTGGTTATTATCATTCTTCTGAGACATCAGTAAAGAAGGAACAGAAAGTACTTGGTTCCAAAATAATAATGACTTACTGATACAGGAGCATTGATTTGGAACAAATGCTTCCGCTTTCTGTTTTCAGATTGCAGCAAACAGGAAAGTGTTTTCTTTGAAATACATCAGTCTTGTCTTTTGTCCTCATTTTTGTTGTTGAAGTTGGCTTATGCAAACAGGAATTCGAGAATGGCTAATTTCAGGAAAAAGGACGATGGGCAACCTAACGCTGCCAGGAATCTCTCTTCCTGTTACCCCTCGTCTTCTGCAATCGTCTGTTCCAATCTCATTTCTCATTGCAGACCAGATTTGCTGCTTCCCAACTGCTTGACAGGACATGGACATCCTCAGCTCCTGGGCTTCCTCCACCTCCCTCCTGGTTCACCTAGTAGGTGAGGGGAACATGTCAGCAAGCATTCAAAGTCTCAGCAAAGGGACTTGGATTGACTCAGCATGGGTCAGGTGTTAACACTGGGACCAGCACCTGGGGATGGAGGAAGGCCACATGGCACAGATGTGGCACCTCCAGCAAACTTGTAGGTCTGCTCTGATCTGATCAGGCAACTTTCTGAACATGGGCAGTCGTGGGCATGGCAGCGGGAGGGATGGACAGACAGGATGGTACGGATCCACGGCATTAGATTTCACTGCGACTCAGATGAGGAATGATTTTTAGACCCCTTCTCTTCCTAAACCCATTAACTTAGGCTAAGCTTTGTGAGTTCATGGAATAAAGAAAATTATTTTTATAGCAGGAGCAGCACTTATTTGTAAGCCCGAGGGCACTCACTGGTATTGGTAATGCCCATAAAAAACCAAAAAAGTACCATCAGAGACAAGAGTGAGCTTTGTTAGTCTTCCTTATCTGGAAGATGTTAGTCTTGTTCTACCAGATCCACAGGCCTCTCCTGACTCGGGGTAAATGTTAGCTGCTATTCTAAATTTTTAGAAGGCACAAAATTAATAGTATCACGTGCTGTTGAAGCAGAAGTTAGTGACACAAGGGCAGGCAGCAAGTGACAAAGGTCCACTCTGGTGCCAGTGTCTTGGTCTTAGCACTTTTCTACACCAAAGCCCAACACAGAAAGCTAACAGTAAGACATAGCATAACAAAGGACCAATCTATCAGGATTATAAAAGTAAAAACAAGAAGGCAAGCTTCTCAAAGGCCAAGATTACACAAATCACGTTGTGTAGTAGCGTTAGACCTGTGGTAGCCTCTCTGGTGTTTCCTTCTAATACTTTGACATCTCTTTTGATCATTTAGCATAACAGTCTTTCCAGTATCTTTCAACATGTTTACATGAATTTCACAAAATGTTTATTACTTGTTCTGATCCAGAAGCATTAATGTTACAAATAATAATTATCTACAATCAAGAAGTAAATACTAGGGACTAGAGCGGTAGCTCAGCTGTTAGAGCGCTTGCCTGGCATGCACAAGGACACAAGTTCAGACCCCAGCATCACATACACATGGAGTGTCAGAGCAATGAATATCACATGAAAAACTAAATAAAATCGATCCTATCTTTCTCTCTTTCTCTCACTGTCCCTCTCTCTTAAAAAACAAAAAGAAGTAGATACTAGTTTAAAATAGTTTGCATCTTTTTTCATGTTAACTCATGTAAGTCACGTTTCCCAAGGAAGTTCCATTATATATCAGGATTTTGTTCTTCAGGCCTGTTGCTCTCCCACCCTTACTCCCTCCTTCTCCAGCCTGATTGGCAGAATCCAGTTGGTTGCCGGATAGAAGCAACGGTGACACCTTCTGCCCCATACCAGGTGGGGACAACAGGTCCATCATTCTTAGAATGAGGATTCATCACCCACCCAAGTGCTCTCCCTCAGCAGTGAACTTGGCTGGGCAAAAAGGCTTGAGCTCTTGTCTTTCATACATGGAGCAAGTCATATCAACAGACAGATGAGGAATCAAGGGAGGTGGGTACTGGGTACAACTGCCACAAGCCAGGACCTCAAGCCATGCAGTCACAGGCTGAAGACTAGACAGGCCCAGGTTGCACAACCAGTCAGAGAGTAACACAGGACTCTAATTTACGTCCTAGCCAGAGCTTCTCAGCAAGCACCGAGCCAACAGTCTCTTAAGGCCAACGCTCTGCAAGGCCTTTTTTTTTTTTTTAAAGATTGAGGGAGGGGCTGGAGCGGTGGCTCAGCGGTTTCAGTGCTTGCCTGGCAAGCACGAGGACCCGGGTTCAAACCCCAGCACCACGTACACAGCTAAGTGTTGGAACAGAAAAGGCCATGTGAAAAACTAAATAAAGTTGTTTCTTTCTTTCTCTCTCTCACTGTCCCTCTCTTTTTTTAAAAAAAAAAAATTGAGGGACAGTGAGAGAGAGGAGAGAGAGAGAGGAATAATTTTATTTATGTCGTTTTTCATGTGGCTTTCGTTGCTCCCATGCTTCGTCCTGTACATGGTGTTGGTGTTCGAACCCGCGTACTTGCGCATGCCAGGCAGGCATCATAACCACCAAGCCACCGCTCCGGCCCCTGTGATGCCTTTTTGACAGCCCGCCTTCTGGTAGCCATTTGCTTGAGAATCAACACAAGCTACTGGTCAGGGCTTGGCAGAGCAGAGGATTCCCAAAGCTCTCTACCCTCTTCACAGCCTTTGCAGCTATCCTTGCCTAAATTAAAAATTTCACAGCTGAATAACAATAAGGTCATTTTGTATTCATTTCCCTAAATGAGGGGAAGGCAGCAGAGCTCAGATCGCAGGCCGGACAGAGGAGGCAGGCATCATAGCACGATGATGGGGGCCTGGAACCCCTGGGGCAAGATGTTATGGACAGAGAAATGCAGCAGAACATCCAAGACCTGGGAAGAAGCCGGGCTGGGGCTGCAAAATCAAGACACAGAGGTGTGTGTAGGCAGTAAAAGAAGTGAACACCCAAACCCAGGCAGGAGATGTGCCCCCAGCCAGGGAAGTCCTGGGCTGGTCTCACGTCTTGGAACTTGCTGTGCTGACAGTTAGTAAGGGTCCTTTCCAGCACAGACGGCTCTGCAAAGACGGGAAGAGGCGGCTGGTTCTTTTCAACAACAAAGACCCCATAAGACACACAAAGAAACACAAAACTCAAAGGAGTAAAATAAATCTCCAAAAACCATCACTGAAGAAGCAGAGACATTGGAATCACTAGATGAAAGTTTATTTTTTTTTAAGAGAGAGGGGCAGTGAGAGAAAGAGAGAAAGAGAGAATCAATTTTATTTAGTTCTTCACTTGACCCTCACTGCTCTTACACTTCACTGTGTACGTGGAGCTGGGGTTTGAACTCACGTCCTTGCACATGCCAGGCAAGCACCGCAACCTCTGAGCCACCGCTCCAGCCCCTACATGAAGATTTTAAACCAATTATCTTAAATAAGTTCAAAGAGCTGAAGAAAAACATGTACAAAGACTAAAAGAAACTAGGAAAGCAACATATGAATAAAATGGGAATATCAGCACATCAAAATTATTTGTTAAAAGAACAAACATAAAATTTGGAGCTAAAATACAATAATTTGAAAAGTAAAGGGGTTCAAAAGCAGAACTTGATTTAGACATGAAGACAGGTCTTTAATAATTAAATCAGAGAAACCAGAAGAAAATTAAAAGAGAGAAAATAAACAGAGCCTAGCTTATGGGACACCATTCAGCAGGCAGAAATCTAAGAAGGAGAATAGAGAAAAAAAGAGACCGAGTTTCTGTGAACAAATAATAGCTGGAAACTCCCTTAATTTGATGAGAGACATAAATCTAAGAAGCCTAGTGAACTCCAAGAAGGAAATCCATACTGAGACACTTTATAATCAGTTTGTCATCCAAGGATTATACTGCCAGCAAGACTGTTCTTCAAAAACTGAGGGAGGAGGGCTGGGGCTGTTGCCAAGTGGTTAGAGCACTTGCTTCGCATGCACAAGGACCCAGGTTCAAACCCCAGTACCAAACGCACAACTAACTTTCAGAAAAGAAAAAACCAGATGAAAAATAAATAAAATTGACTCCTCTCTCTCTCTCTCCCTCTATTTTTAAATTTAAAAAAATTTTAAATGAGGGAGAAATTAAGACAATCCCAGATTTTTAAATTGGAGGGCAGCCACTGTCACCAGACTTGCCCGCAGGAAGTGTTGAAGGGACTCAGCCAATTTGAAATGAAAGTATGCTGGACATTAACTTGAAGATGTAAGCTCTTTGGTAAAGGTAAAGACATGCTCAGAGATAAACACCTGGGTTGCTGTAATTTGGGGTTGCAGTTCCATTTTTTTTTTTTATTTCCAAAGGGTTATAAAGATGAACACAGGACTAAGATTATAACTCAGTGGTGAAGCACTTGCCTAGCAAAAGCAGGGTCCTGGGTTTGATTCTCAGCACAGAACAGGAGGGAAGAAAGGAAGGAAGGAAGGAAAGAAGGAAGGAAAAACTGCCCAATGGTAGGGAAATGAGAAGTTGTCGTTTCTGTTCCCTGAATTTGCCACACTGCACAACCTACCACAAGGGCTACATTTACCACCGCAGCTGCTGAGCTGAGCTACGGGGCCTTCAACACCAGAGGAGGTGCCAGTCTGGGCCTCCACTGAGGTTTGCTCCTGGAAGAGCTCCAGAAAACTCTGGAGGGCCTCCCTGCATGGAGCAGGACTCTGCCCAGCCCTGGCACCTGCCGCAGCCTCCCCAACAGAGGAGGCAGTGGTGCTTCTCTCTCTGTCCAGCTCATGCCAACTGGCTGAGCTTAGCAGCTTCACTAGCACCTTCTAGGTGTAGCTACGCAGCATTTCCCCAGAAGCTCAAATAAGGGCTTTGACTTCACCTCCATTTAAACACTCACATCAGCAATTCAGAAAAATGTCCTGCAGGCCTGGGGACTGAACCCAGGTCCACTCCACCACTGAACTGCATCCCCAGCCCTTTTCTTATTTTATTTTTTAAAATTTTGCAACAGGGTCTTGCTAAGTTGCCAGGGCTGCCTCAGCCTCTGGAGTAGCTGGATTACAGATGTGCAGCACCGTGTCGTGCCTCAGCAGCTAAACTTGAAGAATAAACAACAAGCCAGTGTGTGTGGACCGCTGGACAGCCAAGCAGAACGTGGACAAGGCTGGTGTTCCCCACCCTGCGATCCACAGCAGGCTCTGGACCTTCGGCAATTTCCACAGTTACACGTAAAAATGCGTCAGATTCTAATGGCCGACATCCTGAGAGAGGGGACATCACTTGGAACCAGAAAGCAAAAGAGCCATTTGCCTACAGATGCTCAGCAGCTCAGGATCCTGCGGGGACCTCTCTGAGCAGCTACTACTCTTGCCAGTGGTGATTGCGGGTCTGCTTTGCTATTCCTGGGGGTACCCCAGGGCTAAGGCACCTGCCTTGGGGCACCTCCATCCTGAGGTCCTCTTCAGACACAGCAACCCACCAGATCCGACCTCTGCTTCCCTGATGCTGGCCACAGCTCCAGCAGGAGCCCAGCAATGACAACACAGTCCCCATCATCAAGCAGCAGTGGGATTCCTGTGGAATGTCCCTGTCCCTGTAGGAGTAGATGAATCTGTTTGTTTGTTTGTTTGTTTATTGCGGTACTGTTTTTTGAACCCAGCTGCAGACGCAGAGGAACAGCTGAGAGAAAAAGACAAGCAAACAAACTCCCGGGGCCAGACTCCTGCTGCGTTCACTGGCTCAGTTTCTCCCGTGACTATTCTGCTCTGCTTTAACAAACACTTGATACAAGAGCAAATCAATCACAGAGGGCACAAAGTGCACTGATAAGTTGGTTTTTGTTTTTTTTTTTTTTGGTACTAGAGATAGAACCCAAGGACAACTTAACCCTGAGTTACATCCTTGGTTCTTTTTATTTTGAGACAGGATTTCACTAAATTGTTGAGGCTGACCTTGAACTTGTGATCCTCCTTTCTCAACCTCCCAAGTCAATGGAATTTACATGTGTGCACCACCATGTCCAGCTCTGATAAGTTATCTTTTTAAAATTTTTCTAAAGAGAGAAGGAGAGAGTAAGAGAGAGAGAAAGGGAAAGAGAGAAACAGAATGGGTTTTATTTATTTTTTCATCTGGACTTTGTTTCTCTGACATTTAGTTGTGTATACGGTGCTGGGGTTCGAATCTGGGTCCTCACACATGCCAGGCAAGCGCTCCAACCGCCGAGCCACCACTCCAGCCCCAAGGAACTTTCTTTTTTTAATGCCATACATTTGTATGTGTGTGTGTGTGCACCAAAATTTGTGATAAATACATAACAAGATTTAAAACTCAGAATAACCCTTTGAAGCATGTACTATTATTATCCCCATGTCATAAATTACCAAACAGTGTCATAAAACAAGAAGTAGTACAGGAAAGAACCAAGATTCAAATCCACGGCAGTCTGCCTTCGCAGTCTGCCTTACCCAGTAAGCAAATGGTCTTGGTTCCCATTTCAACTCTGCCACAAACTTGCCGTAACCTCAGATAAGCTGCTTTCCCATTAAGCACATGGACTTGGTTTAAACTCTGTTGTAACCTTGCCATAACCTTGGATAAGTGTGTTCAAGGTTCACATTTTCCACCTGCAAATTAGGAATGTTCCCACAACACCCACAACACCCCATTTTTGCAAATTAACTGCCTACTTGACCTTTTATCAAGAACTGTGAAGGAGCTAAAATTTCACCCTCCCTGAGCTGAAAAGCTGCGCTGGCAGAAAGCAGCAGCTGTAGAGGTCAGGATCAAGGAGTCTTATCCCACAGCACAGCAGGTGGCCTTGTTGGTCCCCATCATTCCCCAAGCAACACAGAGGAATCCACACGCAGGCTGTGCACACAGTAGGTTTGCATCACAGCTGCGGAACCCTGAGCACAGGGAAACCACACCTCTTATAATGGAGCTTTTTTTTTTTTTTAAGAGAAAAGGACAGTGAGAGAGAGACAGAGAGAATCATTTCTTTCTATTGAGTTTTTCACATGGCTTTCGTTGCTCTGACACTTAGCTGTGTACGTGGGTGCTGGGGTTTGAACCCGTGTACTTGCACATGCCAGGCAAGCGCCATAACGGCCGAGCCACGCTCCAGCCCCTATAATGGAGCCTTTCATAAATCTGTGGCATTCTTCCCTGTAGGGAAACATGATGTTCATTACAGTGGGCAGCAAGCCAACCTGCCCTCTGCTGAGAAGAGACCCTCCCTCTGCTATGGTCTGGATCTCTAAACACATCCCCAAGCCTGTGAGCTCAAAGCTTGCTTTTCAGCCTGGTGCTCTTGGGAATGGTAGAACTTTAAGAGGTAGGGCCTCATGGGAGGGCTTCAAGCTATGGGAGTCTGCCCCAAAGGGAATCGTGGAGCCCCAGTCTCTTCCTCTTCCTCTTCCTCACTTCCCAGCCACGAAGTGAGAGGTCTTTCTCTGCCATGCAAAGCTTGGCCACAGGCCCAAGAGCTATGTGACCAACCAGTCGTGGACTGTAAACTCCAAAACATCAGATGAAGTAAACCTTTTCTCTCTCTCGCTCTCTTTTTTTTTTTTTTTTTTTTTTTGTACTGAGGGTTGAACCCAGGGGTGCTTTACAACTGAAATACATTACCAGGCTTTTAGTGTTATTCTGTCTTTTAATTTTGAGATAGGGTCTTGGTAAGCTGCTTTGAACTTGCCATCCTCCTGCCTCAGCCTCCCAATTAGCTGGCATTACATGTATATGCCACCTTGCCCAGCAACCTTTTCTCTTTATAAATAGATTATATCAGGTATTTCATCACAGCGATGGGAAGGTAACACACCTGTATGTTTAATGGATGTCACTATACAAACATCATTGGAAAGAGAGTCTGAAACAAAGGCTCCCAGTGCTTCTGTCCGCAAGATCTGCAGAGCTGGAGAGACTCGTGGAGAATTGTCTTCAAACAGTTTCCAGTGCTTGTCTTGAGCTTCTTTGGCTCCTGGTGAATTTTTGAAAAAGTGAGCTGCTCTGTCAGCCACTAATTACTCTGTCCAGTAGGGGTGAAACCATCTCTCTTCATTTTGCTCTAACACAGCATTTAAGATTATTCTGTTTTGGGGACTGGAGCGGTGGCTCGGTGGTTTCGGCGCTTGCCTGGCAAGCACGAGGACCCAGGTTCAAACCCCAGCACCATGTACACAACTAAGTGTTGGAGCAACGAGGGCCATGTGAAAAACTCGATAAAGTTGTTTCTCTCTTTCCCTGTCTCTCTCACTGTCCCTCTCTCTTAAAAAAAAAAAAAAAAAGATTAGTCTGTTTTGTTTTGTTTTGGATTGTTTTGTTTTATGGTGGTGCTGGAGAAGAAACCCAGGGCCTCGTGCATGCTAGGCCATAGCTCTCACATTGAGCTACATCCACAATCCCATGAAAGCATGTTCTACAGCATGAAAATTCCCTCTGAGAAGTGGTTCATACTGTTATATAAAAACTGCAGGAAGTCATCTTATCAGAACAGGTTCCTGTGCTAGGCCCCAACAGACCAGGCTGAAGATCAAAATGGAGTCACTTGTGCTAAAGTTCCAGTCACCAAGCTGAAACCAAGCTGTTTGTAGGACTTTCTGAGAAATTAGGATTAAAGAGATAACATCCAGATTTCCCAAACAGGCCAGTTTCAATTGGCAAGAAGAGGAAGCTTTCTCCGCCTCCATCCTTACACATAAAAGGCAACCTGAAGTAACCTGTCCTTCACCAGTTACTTCCTCTGCTGTCTCCCTGTCCCTGCCTAGCAAGCAAAGTGACTTCCAAGTGACGATCCACTTTTTGCTTCTGCTTTCTTCATCCCTTTTCCGTTTACAAACCACCCTGCTGCTCAACTTGCTGAAACACTTGTTCTGTTTTACGGAATGAAGAGCTGCCTGATTCTAGAACAATAGCAAAAAAAAAAAAAAAAAAAGGCCAATTAAGAGCTTTAACCTAAATTTCTATAGTTCTGTCCTTTAAAAAAAAAGAGAGAGAGAGAGAAAGAGAGAAGGATAGTGAGAAAGAAAGAATCAATTTTATTTAGTTTTTCACGTGGCTTTCGTTGCTCAGACACTTCATTGTGTATGTGGTGCTGGGGTTTGAACTTGCGTACTTGCACGGTCCAGGCAAGTGCTAACCGCTGAGCCACGGCTCCAGCCCCTAGTTCTGTCCTTTGACAACGCCTGAATCAGAAACTTCCAAGGAGGGTGACAACATGAATGGTGACAGAGAAACATCAAGAAACAGGATTACAATGCCTTAGCACCAATATGTTGTTCTGCTGTTGAAAAGTCCACAGGCTTCCAGACACATGGCCAGTTGCTGTCACCCCTCTGGCTGGGATTATCAGTCCCCAGTGCAGAGGGAAATCCTGCAGGCTGTATCACTCCTGCTGTCTATTACTCTAATGGTTAAGCAGATGCATGAATTAAGAAAATTGCACTGGGCAGTCACATTTCTAAGGTATAATCAAGGGTTGTTAATGAAATTCTGTGGGTTCTTGATTTAGGAATAAGCTAATTCTAAATTAGGGTCAAGGTGATGAGATTAAAATGTAACAGGCAATTTAGTTGTACTTCTGGGAGTAGCTGAACGGTGATTAATAAACCAGATGGTGCCTGGTAACTGCTTTTATTTATATGGCATAATAGAGATTTTACAAGACTTTTAAAGAGGCTGATGATTTATGTAAAGAATCACGTCTTGACCTCAGCATAAATTGCAATTTGTGGTTGGTGATAAGATTTCTGATATTGACTTCTCCTTTCCTTGGCTGGTTCTTACAACATAAAAACTAAGTACAAAGAGTTTAGTGTTTTTCTTAAATATTTGTGGAGCTATAAAACTCAAGTTTGCTTTACTGGAAAGACAGTAAAGATAAATTAGATAAATTGGGGAAACAGTTAAAATGCTTTGCATTTCTAAAAGAGAATACAAAGTGAACCAAGCAGGGCACGGTGGTGCACCTTGGAATCTCGGCTGCATGGGAGGATCGCAAGTTCGAGGCCAGCCTCAGCAACTTGGCAAGTCCATCTCAAAATAAAATTTAGGAAGGAGCTGGGATGCTGCTTAGTGGTAGAGTGTTTTCGTGTCATGTGCAAGGCTCTGCATTAAGTTCCTAGTGCTGCAAAACAAACGAATGAATGAAAGAAAAGGACGTGAAATGAAAACTGTCAGTTTGAAGAGAATTTGCTTTTATAGCACATTTTCTAGGCTGAAGAGTAACGCATGCTGTGTTCAGGATGAAAAACTCAACAAGGTCAATGACTGGTAAAGCTTGTGGTGTCCCTCTGCCCTTTCGATCTACGGGCCTCGCCCTACTCAGGCCCTGCGCAGGAAGTCAGTTACCAGAACTAGGCTGCTTACACTGCGTTGTCATTTCAAACCAGTGGCTAGCTCCCCAGTCATCCCTCGTAACTAGCCACATTCCCGGAATCTGCTGGTCCCCCAAGAGAGAGAAGGACCACTTAGGGCTTGCTCTTCTTCCACAATCCTCCTACCTTCTGACAAACGACACCATGGCCACTGTAAACCATCACACCCACCTCCAGCCACCAGAAAACCGATCCCAGATTACAAAACAGCTAGTGAAGTAGAAAGAAGAGAAACGCACAGAGGCTGGGGATTTAGCTCAGTGGCACAGCGCTTGCCTCGCATGAGCAAGGCCCTGAGTTCGGTCCTCAGCCCTGAAAAAAAAAGAAAGAAAGAAAATAAAAGAAATGCACTGCTGCTTCCCCTGAGCGAGGCAGGAGCAGCCTTAGGAGCCCACGGGGGGCACTGGGGTCATTCTATAGAACCGGGCACTTTGAACCCTAGGCACACGGAGGTGAGTGGAACGGTGAGAAGGAGTCGACAGGTTTCAGCTCCATGGCAGCAGAGCCCACACCCCAGCTCTCCTCGCACCTCACCTTGCTAAGCCCATGTCACGGTGCAGCACCTGCAATGGAGCTGAATCGAAGCATCACCCACTCACTGTGCTGCTGCAGGTGCTCCGTAAGTAAGTCCTGAAGGCTGCTGGTGTGCGGTAGCAAGGGGACCTGCAGGGAGGACAGCAGAACACCCTCCCCCAGGCCCCAGGGCACAGCCGCCACTGCCGCACTGCACACAGCACTCACCCAGCAAGGCCTTGGGCTTCCTGCAGCCCGTGAGCCACACTTGGAGCCACCCTGGGTAGTGGTTTCCCTCTCCTAGGAGGCCAGCTCTTCAGATCTCCCACTCCTACCCTGAACCAGCACCGGCAGCCCTTTTATAACCATATTGAATTTCTTAAAATCACAGAAAAAAATCCCATCAGAATAAAGTACACACCCTCTATTTCCTTTATTGAAAAATTGAGTGCCTCCCATTTCTCTCTCACAAAATCAAAAACTATAAAACACTTCCCGCCCTCACTGCTGCACAAGGTCATTTTCCACGCCTGTCGCTGCTCTGTCCTCTCCTCACATGACCTTATGCAATGGAAGCAGAACCGTGGAGGCACCTGCTGCCCCCACCCCATGCATGGGTCGCAGGGCCGTGAAGGTTTCCTGTGCTGGTGGCCCTCCTTCCCTTTGCAACTTCTCCACCCTCCTCAGGAGGAAATGGAAAGCACTTGCTTCTCAGCTTTGGTTCTCCTGCACCTCACATTTTGTGTTTGTCAGCCCAACTGACAGACTGGAAGCCACAGGACCTGGGTCTGGGGCCCAGGTGCCACCACGGGCAGCAGAATCAGCTGGCTCGGGAACTGCCCTAGGTCTCACGTTGGGTTAGAAGAGACCTCCATCTCCCAATTCCCAGGCAGTGCTCTAACCCACGTCATGCACCAGACATCTCAGGTTCCAGGAGCTGCCCTTTTCCACCCCCAAATGTTCATTCTATGTAGTTCTTAAGGCCCTGAAGGATCTTCATCTCAGAACCGCCACTGACTGGAGGCAGTGATCCGGAGACAACTAAAGCTATAACAGCTACAGTCGAAGATTCCCAAACACCTTCCCCTTGGGGTAGCCCCATCCTCAAACCCAAAGCTGAAGAAGACGGAGGCCTCCCCTCTCCAGCACTAGCACCTGCGTGGACTCATCTTACCCCCCAACACCACCACATGGCCACTCTAGGGTTCACCCATGGGTTCTCTCCCGCATGGATTGTTAGGGACTGAGTTATATCTGCCAAAACTCATGTTGACTCCCTACCCCTCAGTGGGAGTGTATTGGGACATAGGGTTTAGTGGGACATAATGGAGGTTAAACGAAGACATAAGGGTGGGGCCCTAATTCACTAGGACTAATATCTTTATAAAAAGAGGAAGAGATGCCTCTTTCTCCCCCTCCCTGTCTTTATGTCCCCTGTTCCTGTACTCACAGAAAAGAGGCCAAGTAAGGATACAGCAAGAAGGCAGATGTCTGCAGGTCTGGAAGAGAAGTCTCCCAAGAAACCATCCCAGTTAGCACCCTGATCCTAGCCTTCCAGCCTCGGAAACGGATGCAAGAAGTTTCTGTTGTTGAAGCCACTGGGTGCGTGGAACTTTGTTACCGCAGCCTGCGCAGACTAAGTCGCTGACAATGCCTCCCCCGACTTGTTGGACTCTCCTGCTGTTTTCTACTCTCGTACTCATTGCTTCAGGGATTTAGCCTTCTCTAGAGCTGCCCCTTATCCTTTAGCCATGGAAGTCACAGACACTAAGAATGTTGTGCTTGGACAGTACGTCAGGAAGCGTCCACCTGGGATCCTCAGCTATGAAGAACTAATAAGAAACCAGCCCCAGACACACACACACGCACACACGCACAACTAGAAACATGATCATTCAGCTGGATTACACCGGTGTTTTCTTAATTCTCAAATGCAGATGCCAGCTCCTTTTGGGATAGTCGCTTGGCCTCTCCATACAGCCTACAAACACCCAAGATTCCATTTCCCTGTGCTTTATTCATTACATCCTAACTCTGGGAATCCCACACTCATCTTCTTAAAAAAGAATTAAAAAAAGAAAAGAAAACCCACCACTTCTGGGGGACCTTCCACATGTTTCTCATCCTCCTTATGCTACTAAGTATCCTGCTCCATGTTTTTAACAAGTGGGGGCTCCCTTGTTTGCAAGGCCTCTGCAGTCCACCACTAGTGTCCGGAGATGGGTTTCATCAGTGTACCGTGCAAGCGTCGGAGGCAGCAAGCCCCTGCCCAGTGAGCTGTGCACACCTCTAGGGCTGCGATGGTCTCCTTTCATACACATGCGTTCACTCTGAACAGTCACCTGGTCTCCAAGCCAGGGAAGACCACCCCAAATCAGAGCACAGCTTCGGAGTCACCCTAGGTCGTCAGCCGCTCTCACCCGGTGTGAAAGCCCTCCTGCTTTACAAACACAGTTGCTTCCTCTCAAAAGTCGAGCTGATCAGCTCAGGCACACGAGAAATGTTCTGCACAAAAGACCAAGTTTTGAAGCTGCCCCACAGCTTTGGCTGGCGTCCAACAACCGGGCCCATAAGTTTCCTTATCTTCATCGGATGATAGTAAAAGACCCTGGGTGCGGGGAGGCAGGAGCAGTGGCTGAGGTAGAGCACTTGCCTGGCATGCACAAGGACCTGGCTTCAAACCCCAGCACCACCTACACAACAAAGTGTCAGAGAAACAAAGGCAAGATGAAAAAAATAAATAAAACGGATTCTCTTTTTGCATCTAAAAAAAAAAAAAAAGCTGGCAGGTCTTGTGGTCCTGTGGAAGAAGGACACCAAGAAAGGGGTGGCAATGATGGTTACATTAACAGGAGTGAATTTGTGGAGGCCTCTGTCACAGTGCTCTTCACAGTACCCCTGAGATATTCTGGCCTTTGTAACTCAACTACTAAATGTTAAAATTGGACCTTACCATCCAACGTGGTGGTACACACCTGTCATCCCAGGAATTGGGGAGGCTGAGGCAAGAGGATGGCAAGTTTGAGGCCAGACTTAGTGAGGCCCTGTCTTTAATAATAGTAATAATAATAATTAATAATGGTTTTAAAATGGCTGGGATGTAGCTCAGTGGTAGTAGCACTCCTGGGTTCAATTCCCAATAACCACCCTTTCAAAAGCCTGGAACGGAGGCAGTCTAATCAGAGCCTGAGGTAACTGCCACCCCCCGCAGACCGGGTTCTGATTCAGCTCTGCAGAGGTGCGCTGTGTCCTTGCGCAGCCTCTTCCTCTCTCGGCCTCCCTTATCTCATCTAAATCTGCACAGCTGTGCTTGGTGGCAGTAACAACCGTTACAGTTCTGAGCTCGTAGGACAACTGAACACTCTGGCCTGAGACACTGGCTGACGCAGAGACGTTACATTAAGAAGTTGGATAAGATTGGTGTTTAAAATGGACCCTATTTAAAATGGCGCCTTTACTTAATTTGTAACAGTGTTTAAATGCCTGTTGAAGGAGGTAGCATCTTGTCATCCCTTGGCTTTTCTACCTTTCACCTAAAGCAGGCACCGAATGATCAGCTTTTCAAGTTGCTTAGCAAAACGCAGGCTCATTAAGTTCTCCCGCAGCTAGGGACATTTTTTCTTTTGTGCTGTCTGGGTTGCGAGGTTTCCAGATTCTAAGATACTAAGTTTTGCCTTTGTAATCCTGTTTTATAAGGCTGTTATTTTCTCCTTTGAAGACTAACTTTCAGTCATTGAGATACTTCAAAGCCTAAATAAGGCACAATTTAATCATAAAGTACTGACCTCAAATGCCAACGAGGTATCACAGCACCTAACAGGAAACCAATCCTGGATTAGACTCAAATGACTCACCCACATTAAAGAGCCAGGATAAACCCGGGGGTTTTAAGAGAAAATATCAGAATGAGGGGGGAAAAAACTAGAATATGAGAGGACAGACACACTAAGGTTCAAATCCCTGCATCTTCACTTTTTGAGGCTTATGACCTTTGACAAATTAATTAACCTCTCTGAGCGTCAGTTTCCTCTTCTGTAAAATTATAATAATATCTCACAGAGTTGTTTTAAAGACTAAGTGAAAAGTAATGCACTATGATACACATTTAGAGTATCTGAATTCAGCAAAACCCGGCACACAATGAGTGCTGGTAGCTGTTATTGAAGTTGGTTCAGGGCTGGATACACATGGATACAAACTTCTTAAATAACAAAGCACCTGAATTGTTTTCCAGGAAGACCTTCCAGAACCCACTCAAGGACGGTTTGAAACTGGCTCTCCTTGAGTGGACATGCACAGAAGCCAGCTTGTCCTGGCAAGGACCTCTGCTGTCACGAGCTCAAAATCTCCCAAGCAGAACCCGGCTCCCTGTGAAGACACCTGCCAGGAGGAAGCACAGGGGCCATCTCCACATGTGCACCAGGACCCCAAACTCCCCTTCTCACAGCTGCTTCCCTCCAGTGCCTGCAAATCCTGTGGCTTTCCCACCTTTAACAACTGTGTTTCTTTATTACTTAGAGGATAACACATTGCACAAACTTTTAAAAACCATAAAGATGGCCAGGAGTGGTGGTGACACCTGTAATCCCACCAGTTTAGGAGGCTGAGGCAGGAGGATCTTGAGTTCAAAGCTAGCCTCAGCAACTTAGCAAGGCCCTAAGCAACTTAGTGAGACCCTGTCTCAAAACAAAAAATAAAAATAAAAAAATAAAAAGGGCTGGGGATGTATCTCAGTGGTTAAAAAAACTCAGGTTTCAATCCCTGATACCACAAACAAACAAACCCATAAGGGTGAATTAAAAATCTCCATTTATGGGGCTGGAGTGGTAGCTCTGTGTTTGGTGCTTGCCTGGCAAGTATGCGTATACAAGTTCGATCCCAAACACCACATACGCAAGGAAGTCTCCAAGGAATGAGTGTTGCATGAAAAACTAAACAAAAATTGTTTCTCTCTTTCTCTCTCACTATCCCCTCTTTAAAAAAAAGAAGTCTTCATTTACTTAGTTATTTGATCTCTTGCACCTTTTACAGTTTATGAATTAGATCTTGCAAATATTTTTTCAGAATGCACCTAGGTATTTCATTTTGGGGCTGCTTGTGTAAATGGTATTGTGATTTTAATTTCAAATTACACTTGTTCACTGCTAGTGCACGGGAAGGTGGTTGATTTCATATATTTACATTATACCCTGCAACCTTACCATTATTATTTATTAGTTCCATGAGGTTTTTTGTTGTTGTTGTTTGATTGTTCAGATTTTCTACACAATCATGTTATCTGCAAAGACAGTTTTATTTCTTACCAATGAATATACTTTTTTTTTTTTTAAAGAGAGGGACAGTGAGAGAAGAAAAAGAATCAACTATTTAGTTTTTCATTTGGCTTTCTTTGCTGGGACACTTTGTTGTGTGTGTGGTGCTGGGGTTTGAACTCATATACTCACACATGCCAGGCAAGCACCAACCACCAATAAATATACTTTTTTTTTTCCAGGGCTGAGGACCTGACTCGGGGCCTTGCGCATGCTAGGCAAGCGCTCTGCCACTGAGCTAAATCCCCAACCCTAATAAATGTACTTTTATTTCCATTTGTCTGTTGGTTTACTAGGCTTTGAGTATGACGTTGAAAAAGACAGGTGAGAGAGGACGCCCTTGAATTCCTACTGAGCTTAACAGGAAAGCTTTTGGTTTCTCACTATTTATTATAATATTATCCAAAAGTTTTTTGTAGAAGTTCTTTATCAAGGTGAGGAAAGTTCTCCTTTATTCCTACTTTGCTGAAAGTTTTTATCATAATGGATGTTGGACTTTGTGAAAGCTTTTTCTGCAACTTCTGATATTGTCAGTGACTTTTCTTCTTTAACCTGTTAACGTGATGGAATACATTGATTTTTAAAAGTTGAATTGGCTCAGTATACCTGAATTAACTCCCATTTGGTCGTGGTGTGTAATTCATTTTATACATTGTCAAATTCGATCTGCCAGGATTTTATTATTTCTGGATCTGTGTTCACGACAGTGGTCTGCAGTTGTCTTGTGATACCATTGCTTTTGGCGGTAGGCTAATGATGACCCCATAGACTGAATTAGGAAGTATTTCCTCTGCTTCTATCTTCTCTAAGATCGCAGAGACTTCGTATGGTTCCCTTCCTTCAGTATTTGGTTGAAAGAAAAACATCTGGGCCTGCTGCTTTTTGTTTTAGAAGGTTATTGACTATTGATTCAATTTATTTGGTATAGTCTTATTCAAATTGTCTATCTGTTCTTGTGAGTTTTGGCAGATTATGTCTTTAAATAAATTGGTCCATTCCATCTAGGGAACCAATTTGTCAGCATCAATGATATTCCTTTATCATCCTTTCACGGTCCATGGGATCAGCAGTGATGTCCCTTCTTTCTTTCCTGACATTAATGGCTTGTGGTTCGCCTAGCTAGATGCATACCGATTTTATTGATCTCTTCAAAGAAACAGTGTTTGGTTTTGTTTTCTTCTATGGATTTCCTGTTTTCAGCGTCATTGATTTTGACTCTAATTTGTACTATCTCTTTTCTTTTGCTTTCTTGGAATTTAACTTGCTCTTTTTTACCCTAGTTTCCTACGTTAGACGTTTGAGACTGTTGATATGAAATCTTTCTTTTTCTTATATGTGCATTCTGTATATATAATATTTATAGTATATGCTAGATATTTACATACTATAAGTTTCCCTGTAAGTACAGCTTTTTCTGCATCCTAAATGTTTTGATAAATTGTATTTTCACTTAGTCCAAAATATACTTTAAATTTCTCCTGAGATTTCTTCTTGACTCCTGTGGTGTTCAAACCCCAGGCGTTTGGGGATTTTCAGATGTCTTTTTGTTATTGGCTTCAAGTTTGATTCCACTGTGGTCTGATGGCAGACACGCAATGATTTATGTTCTGCATTTGCTGTGAAGGTCTCATTGTCCAGAACGTGGCCTATCTTGGTGAATGTTCCCTGTGAGCTTGAGAAGAGCGTTTATTCTGCTGTTGCTGGACAAAGTAGTCAACAGATTCAACCACATCAAGCTCGTTGGTCTTGCTTTTTCTTTTTTCTTTCTCTCTCTCTTTCTGTTTCAGTTTTCACTGTAGAATGCTTCTGGACTTTTATAAACAAATGTTCTTGATTTACCAGTTTTCAGAATAATGCCACACACTTAGCATTCTTGGGATGGAAAACTTGCTTAGAAGTTGCTTCCCTCTTGTACAACAGTGCACCGCGTAGGCCGCTGCTTTCTTTGGAAGGAATGCTTACTCCTTGACTGACATCCGGCAATTCCAGGACGCTGCTATTAGAGACAACTTGTCCTCCCTTCTACGAGAGGCCCTAGAAGTCTCCAACCACCACAGGGGTGGATCTCTTTTTCCTCCCGGCCCTGTCAGTTTGGGCCCAGATTTTGATCTCTGTTGTCAATGCATGCACATTAAGGACTGTGGTTTCTTGGAGAGTTGAACGCTTTTTCGTTATGCAATGCCCATCTTTAGCTCTGATCACTTTCCCTGCCCTGAAGCCTATGCTTTCAGAAGTTAGTATAGCTACTCTCACTTTCTGTTAGTGCTAGGATTGTATCTCTTCATCCCATTATACTTCATGCATGTCTTTATATTTCAAGTCGGTTTCTTTTGTTTTTGTTTTTTTTTTAAGAGAGAGGGACAGTGAGAGAGAGAAAGAGAGAATCAATTTTATTTAGTTTTGCATGTGGATTTTGTTGCTCCGACACTTCGTTGTTTATGTGGTGCTGGGGTTCGAACACACATCCTCACGCATGCCAGGCAAGCACTCTAACCGCTGAGCCACTGCTCCAGCCCCTCAAGTCGGTTTCTTCTAGACAATATATACTTGAATTTTGTCTTGTGATCTTTTCTGATAATGTCTGTCTTTTTAAAATGTGGATAATTTTTATTTTAAAATTTTCTCATAAGAGTTTTTAGAGTGATCTCTATCTTTTAATTGGTCCATTTAGACCAATGACGTTTAAAGTGATTGTTGCTATTCTTGGATTTCTGGCTGCCATATCTGCTACTGTTTTCTAGTCAACACCTGTGTTCTTTGCTCCGATTTTTGTCTTCCACTATTTTATGCTTTTTTGTGGTTCAAATTGAGATTTTATGATTCCTTCTTCTTTCCTTTCTTAGAATATTGGATAAATTACTTTTTAAACTTTTTAAAACCTTTTCTGGTGGTGGTTTTAGAATTTGCAATATACATTTATAACTGATTCAAATCCACTTTCCAAGAGCACCATACCACCACATGGGTAGTGCTGGTACTTATAGTAACAAATGATCCTAATTTCTCCCTCCCATTCCTTCTCTCTCTCTCTCTCTCTCTTTCTCTCTCTCAGTGAAAGAGAGAGAATCAATCAATTTTATTTATTTTTTCATGTGGCTTTTGCTGCTCCAACACTTTGCTGTGTATGTGGTGCTGAGGTTCGAACCGTGTCCTTGCACATGCCAGGCAAGCACCATAAGCTGAGCCACTGCTCCAGCCCCCCATTCCTTCTCTTTTAAAGGATGATTTTGCAGGGTATAGAATTCAAGTTTGGTAGTTTTTGTTTGTTTATTTTTTTTTTCCAACTATACTTAACTTCACTGCACTGGTTCCTGGCCTGAGTGGCTTCTAAAGGGCAGCTGGATGTCATTCTCATCTTTGCTCCCCGGTAGGGACGGCCTTCCTCTCCGGCTTCCTGCAGGGCTTTTCCCTTGTCTTTCAATCCCTACCGCGTGTGCGTACGCTATGCTCAGTGCTCCTTTCTGTCCGGTGCTCTGCTTGGGTTCTCTGGGCTTCTTGGGTCTGCAGTTTGGTGTCTGGCATTTGGAGAAACTCTCCATCATTATTCCTTTAAATATTTCTCCTGTTCCTTTCTGTCTTTCTTTCCCTTCTGTCCTCCTTCTTTCTTCTCCTGTTTTGTAAATGTCAAACTTCACAGTGCCCCACAGTTTGGGGGACTCATTCCATTTCCTCCTGCTTTTCTGTTTTGGATGTTTCCACTGACCCAGCCTCAAACTCAGGGACTCTTCCTTCAGCATGTCCCTCCTGCAGCTGAGCCTGTGAAAGGCGGTCTCCATTTCTGTTGAAGCGCGGCCTTCACTCGCCACTACCCAAATGAGGATGCTACTGTAGTTTTTGATTCTAGCATTTTCTTCAGTCTCTCTGCTTGTATCACCCATCTATTGTTGTGCACTGTCTATCCATTAGAGTCCTTAGTGTAGTAACCATAGTTGCTTTAAATTTCCCATCTGACGGGCTGGAGTGGTGGCTCAGCAGTGACTGCGCTTGCCTGGCATGCATGAAGACACGGGTTCAAACCCCAGCACCACGTACACAACAGTGTTGGAGCAATGAAAGCCACAGGAAAACTACATAAAATTGATTCTTTCTCTTTCTCTCACCGTCCTTCTCTCTAAAAAAAAAAAAAAAAAGAAAAATTCCCATCTGATAATTCCACCATCCCTCCCATATTTAGGTCTGGTTCAGATGCTTTTTCTGTCTCTTCAAACTCTGTGTGTTTTGTTTTGTTTTCCTTTCAGTTCGTCTTGCAATTTTTTCCTAAATGGCTGACAAGATGCGCTGGATAAAGGAAGTGATGTAAATGGGCATTTGTAAGGTGATGCTAAGATGTGGGGCATCAGATTTTTTTTTTAAAGAGAGGACAGTGAGAGACAGAGAGGGGGAGACAGAGAGACTCAATTATCAATTCTTATCGAGTTCTTCACATGACTCTCGTTGCTCTGACACTTAGCTGCGCACCTGGGTGCTGGGATTTGAACCCACACACTTGCACATGCCGGGCAAGCACCATAACCACTGAGCCACCACTCCAGTCCCCCATCAGATCTTTTTGTGAGCCGGTGCCTCTGAACTATGACCTGCATGATCTTCTCTGTTTCCAACGCCCGGTTGGGTCAGGATGTCTGCACCAGGCTGGAGTTGGGTATTTCTGGTCCCCATGCAGAAGGATAGAGCTGGTAGGGGCTGGGTATTCCCCTTCCTCCAGGTCAGGCCGGCTCTGATAAAAGATTCTCTTAAGGGCTGGCCTTGCTAAGAGCAGCATGCCCTGGTGTATTTCCAATGGTTCCATCCTGCTTCCCTCTGCCAGAACACAAGGTCCTCCAGTATTCATCGTGCAAGCCTGATCAAGCTTTGGGAGGTCAAACTCACAAAAGCGCAGGGGTCTCTGGAACCTTCTTCTCTCCCTGCGTCTCTGGCAATCAGCAGATTAATCATAGGCCAGGTGTTGCTCACCCAGAACTGGCATCCAGTGAGGGTTGTGCTGCCAGGCCAAGCTTCTCTGCATTCATTTGTCTGCGTCTCCAATTCTGGGGACAGCACTTGGCCCTGTGACCTGGCTTGTCTGATGAATCTAAGAATTGTTGATTATTCAGTCTGTTGAAAAATTGCGCTTGATAGAACAATCATGACTTCCAAGCTCCCTGAATGCTTGCCATTATAAAGTTTTAATATTCGAGAGAAAAATAGATATTTTACTGCTATCTTGAGGTACTTTGCAATCATCCGTGTACCATAATTTAATCACTCCACATCACTGAACATTTAGGGACCTACCACTTTGTCCTTATCTATTTCTTGTTTATACTTCAGTTGAATGATCATCATTATGCCTTTAAAATTATTCTTCCTTTGAATTGTTTTATTCTTACATTCATAATTCAGATCCATAGTACCATTTCCAAACTCTATCAAAACAGACAATAGAGCCGGGGTGTAGGTCAGTGGTAGAGCACTTATCTTTCATGCCTGAGGCCCCACAATAGAACCTCAGAAGCTCAAAATGCAAAAACAAAACCAGCAAAACACAGCAGGTGGGGGGAAAGAGACAGTCTTCTTTCTACAGCACCACATACACAATGAAGTGTTAGAGCAATGAAAGCCACATGAAAAAAAAACTAAATAAATTGATTCTCTCTCTGTGTCCCTCTCTCTTAAAAAATTTTTTAAAAAATCCTTCATCAGAGCACTTCTATTGAAACACTGCTATGGGGCATTTCTAAAATGCAAGTTCTTAAAGATCTCTAGAGAAAGATCAATTAATTTCTGCTAACCTGTGCGAAATTATATTCAACAACATGCACTTAGACTTCCCTTTCTGTTTCAACTGAATTTAACTCTCCTGCGCAAAGTGCAGTGTAACTTGCTGATGAAGTGTGAGTTTCCTCCAAATCCCTATTAGCACGCTGGGCCACCTCCACCCGCTCCCACCGCGAATTGCGGCTTGCCTTTGGCGCCCCCTACCTTCCATTTCTGTGAACTTCCATCTCCTCGTTCGCTTTTTCCAGCCCGCTCCATTGTTCCCTAGAGAAAACCCGGGTAGATCCAAATTATTGATCTTAACATAAGACTATTTGCATTTTAAAAGGGATCAAAGAAAGGCGACTCAAAGAACTGAAACGCTAAAAGTGTAAACTCAAATGGGGAAAATCTCAAATCACTCCACATCTGCTACCTGTAACTTTTTCAGTAAAATGGATGAAAATCAATTATTACTTTCACTTCTGTTTGGACAATTTGTAGTCTGAAAAATGAGAGGAACAAAGGAAAAACTTTCAGGTGATTACAACTTTGCAAACAGATCACTGAGTGAAACTTCGAGTGTGGTGGGAGCAGAGCAAGTCAAGTCTGATTTTATTAAGTGTGCACCTGCGTGGAAATTGTTTATAAATAAGCAATTAATTTTAAGAAGAAAATATACATCCACACATAAAATTTGAACAAAATTTTAAAAATTATTAGCAAATTTATAAATGATTCCCACATAGATACCTGGTAATGCAGGTCCGCTGGAGACAACTCTTTTGTGTGGCTGAAAAAGCATCTGGTGTTCATTTTCGGCAGCCCTTTCTAGTGGGTGTGCACTCTGGGCTGACAGACTTTCTTCCAATTTTCTAAAGATGCTGCTCCACCATCTCCCATCTCGTACAATTTCTGAGGGAGGCTTGTCCCCGTTGCTTTTGTCCCTGTGGAATAGGCCTCTTTTCTGATGGCTGCTTTAGGTTTTCATCTTCACCGATGGCTTTGAGCACGGCGTTCTGTTGTGTTTTGATGGTTTTGGTGGTTAGCTTTGTCGTCCCGGTGTTTCTTATGCTCGGGATTCATGGAGCTTTTTGATCTGTAGATTGAAGTCAGACTTGGAAAATTTTTGCCTGTTATTTCTTCAAACTAATTTTTTTTCCTCTCTTTCCTTTTCTGAGATTCAAATTACTCGTATAGGGACTGCAGCAGTGCCTTGGCGGTATCACACTTGCCTGGCATGTGCAAGGACCTGGGTTCAAACACAAGCACCACATCTCTCTTTCTCTCTCTCACTCTCCTTCTCTCTTTTTTAAAAAAATTACACATAAAATAGGAGTCCTTCCGTTTTCTAAAGACAGTTTTTCTGAGTTTCCTTTTCAATACCTTCAATTGTCATGTCTTCAAGTCACTAATCTTTTCTTCTGTGATGTCTTTTCTGCTATTAATTCCGTCTAGTATATTTTCCCTCTCAGGTATTGCATCATTTTAATATCTAAAAGTCTATTTTTTAATGACCGGTGATGATGTCATTCCTGAGCTATCACCTGAGCCTGTTCTGCATCTTGAGTACAAAGCACAGGAAATGATGCCCTTCCGCACAGACCATGGTCACAGACAACACTGGGTTTCCTTGCAAGTTGTCCTTTTCTGGGAAGGACAAAAGTATAACAGAAGTATAACCACAGTGTAACAAGAGCAAAAGCAAAACGAAAGCTCCTCTAGCTGACTTCAGTTGACTGTGTTTCAGGGGTTTCGTTGTTGTTCTTGTTTTGTGATGGGGATCAAACCCAGGGACTTACGCATGTTAGACAAGTGCTCTACCACTGAGCAATGCCCCCAGCCCCTCGGGCTTTAAAGTATGCTTCTTTGAACAGATTTCTTCTCAAAATCTGGAGCAAGAACTACAGGACTACGTACAGAGGCATTCACAAAGAAAGCAGATGGCTGTCATTCAACCACAGGAGTATCTGCCAGGTGGTGATGAGGCTCCCCGGCTGCCGGAGGATAGGTAGAACACAGCCACTCAGCCATTCTCGCCCCATCCTCCCTTCCTCTCCTGTCCTCTACGCCTCTCCTGCTCCACCCAGGACATTCTAGGAGTGTTCAGCAAAACTATACTGGAATCGCCTGCATCTGTCATTCCTTTTGTGGGAAATCAAATAGTCCGTACCTCTGGTGGGTAAGCAATTCAAAGCAGGCAAGCGAGGAGGCAAGAGAGATTTAATCTCACATAAGTGGTTGGGCATGGCCTGAGCAAGGACAGGAAACTTTTTTAAAATTTATTTTTTATTAGTGCATTATAGTTGTACAAAATGATGGGATTTGTTGTCATATTCCTAGATGCACACAATACAGCAATATAGCTTGTTCAATATCGCCCCTTCCCTGCCCCCTGCATGCATCCCTCTACCTTCCTCCTCCCGTCCCCCTTCCCTTGCCTTTATTCTGGGAAGGACAGGAACCTTTAAAAAGGGGCTGGAGCAGTGGCTCAGTGGCAGAGTGGCTGCCTGGCATGTACGAAGACACAGGGCTGAACTCCAGTACCATTTACACAACTAAGTGTTGCAAAAACAAAAACCAGATTAAAAAAATAAGTAATATTGATTCTCTATCTCTCTCTCTTTAAAAAAAATTAAGTATTCGTGCTTAAATATATGCATGGATTATTGTGTCTCTGACAAACAGAACTTGTACCAGCAAAACAGGTAACGTTTTACTGCTTTAAGGTTCAATCCCTCTGTTAACATTTTGGAATGAACCTTTCCAGATCATTTAACATAAATATGAAAATCTGTAAGGCAGGGGATTGGTGTGTAACAATGAATGCTTAAAAAGATAAGAAAAAGGAGCTGGAGCAGTGGCTCAGCGGTTGGAACGCTTGCGTGGCGTGCACTAGGATGCGGGTTCAAACCCCAGCATCGCATACACAACTAAGCGTTGGAGAAATGAAGGCCAGATGAAAAAGTAAAGTTGATTCTCTTTCCTCTCTCATTGTCTCCCCCACCCTCTTAAAAAAGGCAGCAAAAAGCATTTACTGGTGTGCGTTTCCTGCAAATTTGGATGAGGATGTAAATTCACTCCAACAGAGCACAGAGCATTGTAAAGATTAAACACTCAGCCCGCATCCTCACCCTGCTTGGCTCCGTCCTACACACAGCTGCCAGACTAATCTTCCCCAAACACCAATTTTCTCATGCTCCTTTTCAAAAACTCTCTTCCTGGCTTCCTGTTGTCTGAAAGCTATTTCCCAGGGCTTTTGCTGGCGTTCAAGGCTCTCTGCAGTTAAGGTTCTCTGTTTCTCTCCTTTCTCCCAACACTGACTGTGTGTTCTGGGCTGGTTGTGTAAAGATACACCCCGCCATGTGCATCTCCTGGCTCAGCGTTTCCTACGGCCACACTCTGGAAGGCCATGACTAAGCTGTAGGCCACTTCCCAGAGTCAGGAGTAGGGGAATGTTGCCTCCCACATCATCTCATGATTCTCCAGGAGAAAACAGGGCCCTGTTGAGACGTTAGACGGCACTCTGGACAAGATTCAACAATATCAGTTCCAAAACTGAAGAGACACGTGAACTTAGTGACTCTCGTTGGGCAACCTCCAGCCTACCAATTCCATGAAGGAATTTCAAGAAAATTCGACTCTCAGGTCTGCCCCATTCTGTGGCATAGGGAATCGTCTATATTCCTAAACTCATAGACTACCATTTGCAATTCTAGCCATTTTTATGTGGACCAGACCCTGACAGACAGCCAAGGGCCAACTTGCTGAAGTCATCTATCTACACAATGTATAAAATCCTTTGAAATAGGAAATACTTGGTTCTATAATGGGAATTTTCATTTTAGATTGCAGAAATTTAACCATAACAATTCTCCAAAATAGTGTCAAATGAACAAAAACAACATATACTATAATGAATTAAATAAAACATATTTTAAGTTGCTCTTTTCCACATCCAAAAATAACTTTTCTAACAGTTGTCAGTATCTATGAAAAGAAGTGGGACAGTTTTCCCTCCCTGCAGGCTGTAGCCATGTAGCCAGGAGGTACAGCCTTAGAACTTGCCTGAGATGTCCCCAGCTCATTGTGAGTCTGAATCAGTCACCATCCAGCCATGTGGCTTCCACAGGTCTCTGGTATCCTCTTGCCACACCCCCCTTTTGATTTGAACACTCATTTATCAATTTTATCACAAAACAATATCTGCAAATCCCTCTGGACCATAAATTAAAAGTCAGATTTTGGTTTCCCAGGGCTTGGTGTTTTGTTTGGTGCATGGCGAACGGTTAAAAAATTTGCAGTAACAGGTGCCGGAACAGTGGCTTTGCAAGCATGAGGACGCGGGTTTGAACCCCAGCACCATGTATACAACAAAGTGTCAGTGAAAGCCACATTTAAAACTTTAAAACTAAATAAAATTGTTTCTCTCTCTCTCTCTCTCTCTCTCACTGTCCCTCTCTCTTAAACAACAACAACAAAAAAATATGTAATGAATGCCACCAGTCAATCCCCTGGTCTTTGCTATGTATGAATACAGGAGTAAATACTGTAACATTTCCTGTAACAAAGGTGATAAGACTTTCTTTCAATAGACTAAAGGAAGTAATGAAGCTGGCTTGTCTATATGTGACTCCCATTTGCATTACAGTTTGAGGTTTATAAAGCACATGGGAAAAATAAAGACGGTGATGGGGCTGGTGTGGTCCATGGGAAAGGAGGCACAAGGAAACAGCAGCAGGGAAGGACCAGCGGAGCACCTAACCACCTAGTCAATCTTCTACTTTTTTTTTTTTTTGTGTGTGTGTGCCAGGGATTGAACCCAGGGGTGCTTAACCACTGAGCCACATCCCCAGATCTCACTGAGTGGCTGAGAGCCCAAGTTGCTGAGGCTGGCTTTGAACTTGCAACCCTCCCAAGCCACTGGGATGATGCGGATGGAGGGCCATCTTCAATTTGCTTGGATGAAGAATGGTGCCATAAAAAGACAATTTCTAGTGCAGAGATTTGAAAAGCAAGCCAGCATTAGAGCTACACTTGAAGTTGTGCCAACAAGACAGCCTAACTTGATATGTGGTTCCTGACAATCAAACCACAGAAATAATTCCGTCTTCATGTGAAGTACAGAAAGAACCACAAACCAAACCTCAAAATGGATTCCAAGAGAAAATACGCTTTAAAAAAATTTCCCTTCCTATCAGAAGGCAGAGCAAGAGGAAGTGTATCCTCCTACCTGCAAACTTCCCGGCAAGGTTTCATTTAGGAGGCTTTACCAGGCTCAGCCACACAGCCAGCACCCTCTCCTGAGAAACCCTGGGGACTTCCATGGCATATCCCAGAGAATAAGGAGCCACTCTCCAGTTTCATGGGCCTCAGGACGACTAAACAGATGGGGAGAGACATAAAGCAACCTCCTGGTCACCACAAGGGTACGTCCACTTTCTATTCGGCAGTTTTTATCAAGAGTGGCTTGCCTATGACAATTTGCTGATGACATTGTACACTAAAAACTGTTATCGCTTTTAAACCAGTTTTAGTGGTTTTCATATATAAAGGCAGATATAGATTATTTAATATCCTTCGACGGTTACTATTAAATTCAAATTGCCTGCAGCCTTAGGCTAATAGACTTACGTTTATAAATTAATTAAAATACGGCAATGGGATCACTTAATTGTCACACAATCCCATTCAAATTAAACCCTAATTTTTAAAGGGATCGATTAATTTAGAATTACCAAAAGAACTGGAAGCTATTATTTTATTTTATTTTTTCTAAAGAGACCAAGAAAGCTTGTGTCTGGCGTTCTCTTCTCGCTCCTTTGCGTAGCACTCACCTACAGGTCAGGCAATAACTAATGCCAAAGAAACATCAAAATACAAAGTGTTAGCAAGTGCCATCATGCAGCGGCACGGTCTGCGTGAAGCCTAGGAAACTTTAAATATCAGATCGCCCGCAGGCGTCCCAGTCCAGGCCTGCGCACCAGCCTCCTACCGCCCCAGCTGGGGCGCGGAAAGAGAGCCAGGAAAGCCACCCGCGCGCCACCGCAGCCGATTTCCAGGCCGACGGCTCCCTCGCAGTCTGCCGGGAGCTGTGGTCGCCTGAGCGGGCAGCAGGATCGGCAGACCCGAGACCCGACGCGCGCTCCGGGTGCCCAGGCCCCTCCCCGCGTCCCCGTGGGTGCCCGGCTCCCGCCCCGCGCCGCTGCAGGGAGGGCGGGAGAGGCGCGCGGAGTGGGGGCTCTGCTAATTGCCAGAGCAGGAAGTGAGCGCGAAGAAGAAGAAGCGGCGGCGACCCGGGAGGAGGAGGAGAGAAGGAGGAGGAGCTGGAGCGGGGCGCAGAGCGCGGAGGTCCGCTCCGGGCGCGTGGGAACAGCAGGACGTCGCATCCCTCCCTTGCCGCTCTGCTCCCAGGCCCCGGAGGCCGCCCGACCCCGCTGGGCGGTGGTCTGCCCTCTCACCGTCCCCATGTCTTCTCCGAGCGACCCTCTGCTCGCAGGTAAATTGACACTGCGCCCCCGCGCCCTCACCTGGAGCCGGGGACGCGGGCCGCAGTACCTGCAGGCGCCCGCGGCTGCTGCGAGGCCGTCGGGGCCGAACCTGGGCGACTCCCGAGGGCGCCACGGGACTTCCGGACCCGCCTAGGTTGCGGGGACAGTGGCGGCTCCCTCGGGGCCACCTTAGAGAGCGGCGGCGACTGCTTGCGGCGCTCGCCTCCGGCGCACCCAGCGCGCTCCCCCGCGCCTCCCCTGAGACGCGCGGTCCCCTCCCCACGCAGTGGCCCGGGCCGCTTTTGTTCTGGGCCTGGACGCCAGGTTGAAACAAGCCCCACAAACTTCTGGCAGAAAAGAGGGTAAGGGGGTGGATTTCGTTTTCTCCTCCCTGTCCCCACTCGCATGCCTTCTCGCTGCTCTTCCTCCCTTTTCATTATGCTTTCATGAAACAGTTTTGGTTTTCTGCATATTGGCTTTGGAGCTATTTCGTAATCCAGAGACGGATCCCAGCTATGGAGTCCCGCACTTATGCAGGGCTCTGATTAGAATGGCCCCTCTCCTGTCCTATTTTAAAAGATTGCATCTTTGTAACTAGGGCTCGCATCTAATTTTTCTTTAATGTCTCACCTGGATTTAATTCCCCTTCCAGGAATACCCTCGCCCTGGTCCACCACAACCTAGGCGGAAAACGCCCCGGTTGTTGGCGAACACAGGGACCAGTAACCCTTTAGGGTACACTGGGGCCTTATCTGGTTTCGTGGAGGTTGGAAACGCCAGGGACAGTTACATCTATGCGACTGTTGGACTAGATGTGTTTCACCATTCAGTTTTATTGAGGTTGGGCAGGGTCAGAGCTGGACCACTGCTGATTGTGGTTGAACAGTTGGGAGGGGGCAGACTGGGTCTAGAGGTGGTCAGATTGAATCCAGCTGCTGGTTGGGACTGAAAGTGCTAGTTTGGAGGGAGTTTCCCCAGACTTCAAAGAAAGGTTTGAATTCTTCAGGTGGGGAGTGGCAAACATTGCGATTGGAGATGGAAAATAGTCTGGCTATCCTTACCCTCCTGGCCAGGACCCCTGAAGGGAAAAACCTTCTCACTTCACCCCCACATCCACCTCTCATGGGAACCTAATTGAGAAGGTGCCATCGGGTGTTTCAGGCTAGTTTTCAGTAATAGTGGCCTCAGATGTCACTAAATGATGCTGGTGGGGGATTTTAAAAGATCTTGAGAGGGACTCACTGAATGGGGATTACGCATAAAATCTGTGTGGGCCCCCACCAAAGTCAGAGCAGAGAAGAGGGGGCTGGGAACCAGCTCAGCGGTGACACTGGTGATATAAAGTCTCGATGACTCAGTGATGTGCTGAGACCAGTGTGATTTTAAGTGACTGTAATAGCACTCAGGGTGTGGAATTCCAGCCATGGTGCACACAGCAAAGGGACGTGGGAACCCTAGCGGATGTGGGGTGATGATAGAACAGAGGTTACATGGGAGGGTGGCACATGGGCGGTTCTATCGCCCACTTCAAGAGGTAGAGTACAAACCTATAGATGAAATACTTCCGGGAAGGATGACTTGGGCTCCCACATAGAGGAGGGAGGCTCCTGAGGTTGAAATCCCTCTGTCCCCTGGCAGAGAATGTTGAAGAGCACAGTCAGGCCCCTGAAAGATGATGTGCATGTCCCTTCCCGCTCTGAGAGTCCTCCAGTTGAATCAGGGTTCCCCCTTCCAATACTCACAGGCCCTCTCCGCTTTAGAACAGTTCATTCATTGCAACCACAGGACACACCCACCTACCCCTTCCTTTTCTGTAGCTAAACCACAGGTGGAGCCCTATGTGGAACTAGATACGGAGTTCTGACCTCTCCTCCCCCAACCCTGTTACTAGCTTCACGGAATTTCCTACACTTGCCTCCCAACTGCTGTTTCAAGAGGTGATCAGAGTGATCTCCGAAAAACAAGTCAGATCCTGCCCTTCCTCTCCTTTCCAACGCTTTCCAACAGATCCCCAGTCCTCCAGTGGTTCCCGTACTGGACGGTGGATCCCTGCCTCTCTTCAGCCGCCTCTGCCAGAGCCACACTGCCTTCTTTACTGCTACGAAAGCAGCATGGCATTCCTGTGCCTCAGAGCCTTTGCCCAGGTTATTCCTGCTGCCTGAAGGGCTCTCTACACCACACACACATCACCTCACCTCCTACTTCTGCAGACTCCAGCTCCAAGTTGACCCAGCCCCATCCCCTGTGGCACACTCTGGGCACACCCATACTTCCCTTCCTGGCACTCCATTTCTAGCTGTGACTGTGGGCCAGTGTCGTGCTCCCCCATTGAAGTATAAGCTCCTTCACAGAGTCCACATTTTACTGAGCTTGTCCAACACCTGGCACGATACACAGCACATGATCACCCTGCACAAAATCATATCAGTTCAGTGAAAGACAGGATTTAACCAAATATGCTTCAAATTGGGCCAATAAGTGCTCTTCCCATATTGACATCTTAGGAACTGATTCATCAGTTTAGGTGTGGTAACCGAATTTACTTTGTAAATCTTTTTTTTAGAGAGGGACAGTGAGAGAGACAGAGAAAGAGAGAAACAACTTTGTTTAGTTTTTCACATGGCCTTCGTTGCTCCAACACTTAGTTGTGTACGTGGTGCTGGGGTTTGAACCCGGGTCCTCGTGCTTGCCAGACAAGCGCCGAAACCACTGAGCCACGCTCCAGCCCACTACTTTGTAAATCTTAAAAAAAAAAAAAAAAAGATGTGTATTTCTACATGTATATAATGAAGGTGTGTATATATATATATATACATATATATATAAATAATGAGATTATGAGGTTAATTTAATAGGGCTGGAGCAATGACTCAGCAGACAGTACGCGAGTTCAAACCCCAGCTCCATGTTCACAGTGAAGTTTCAGAGCAGCTAGGGACACATGAAAAACTAAATAAAATTGTTTCTCTCTTTCTCTCTCTCTCTCTTTCTTACTGTTCCTCTCTCTTTGGGGAAAAAAAAGTAGCTTTTACAGTAGGAGAATTCACAGGATGGTTGGGGTCACGGAAGGAAAAGGGGCACGCAGATTACAGCATAGCTTTCACTCTGTCTCTGCCACCAATCGTACACTAACACTGAATGAACCAGCGCTGTCAGTCAAAGTGGATCAAATGTGGTTTCATTCATGTCATACGGATGTTAAAGACAGCAAAATGGAAGCTTCTAGGCTTGGGCTGGGGATGTGTGGGCTTCTTTGCTCTGAGCCAAAGCACCCATGACCACAGAGCCCGGCAGTGTTACTCTCCCCGTGTTCTGGGGTCCCGGAGGTACCATGCAGCAGGGCTGCTCCCTGGAGCCCTAGTCCCCCAGCTCAGGACTGCCCTCCAGAGGTGTCTCACCTGTCACTGGCCCTTCCCAACCCTCCTGCAGGGTTCAAGGTGGCAAAGGGGGCAGCACCCAGGCCTGAGGGGTAAACCGACTCCACATTGATCAAGCTGAACCAGCCTCTTCTTTTTCCAAAGCCAGGAAGAGAGGGGCTCCTCTGGGCCCTTCTCCCTTCTTCTCCCCTCTGCTTCCTTCCCCGTGGCTTTGCGCAATGATCCTTCATTTCTGAACCTCCTCAGGGAGCTTTGTTTCATCTCTTCCCCTCCTCCCAGTCCTATGGCTGTCACTGGGTGAGGCCCCTCTACAGCTGAACCTGTAGGAATGTACTGCCCCTTCCCCAGCTGCTTCAGCCCCTGGGCCAGGGGAAGAGCCCTTCACCCAGGCAGCCTTCCCTGGCCCAGAAAGCTTCTGTGGTCCTGAGTGTGGCCTGGGACTCCAGGCTCCTTGATAACCAGTCTTGAAGACAGCCTTGGATAAGAAAAAAGTAATGATTTAAAAAAATCCTCCAAAATCACAAGTTCAAAGTGCTGCCTTTAATTCTGCTCTGGAGAGCACAAAGGGCCCCACTCTTGTGGCTCACAGGGTTTGGGAAGCCGGAAGCTTTGACAAGCTCCCCTCTTTGTTTTCTCAAACGACAATTTTGGAGAAGATGTTTGAACTTCCTGTGAGAAGCTGCTTTTAGTTTGCCCCTCTCTACTGTTGGCAAACAAAGGGAGTTGTCAGCATGTGGCAGCGCAGCCCTCCTGCGGGTTTGGGTCCGGGGTATGAGGTTTTAGATTTACAGCTGATGCTGGAATGAAGCTTTGGGGGAGGTCGGGATCGGTAAATACCTCCTGCATGTGCCAAGGGCCTGGATTTGGGGGACAGAGGGTGCACTGTTTGAATTGTGTCCCCCAGAAAGCTGAGTTGAAGTCCTAACCCCAGTACCTCAGAACGTGACCTTGTTTGGAAACAGTTTTCTCTGAGGTAACGGAGTTAAGTTGCTTCTAAGCCTTTGTGGCTGCGTCCTACGGAAAGAGGAAATTGTGAACAGTGATGGCCCCAGGAGAGTCTGTTAGGTGGCCGGTGCCTCAGCTGCAAGTGGACTCTGAAGCCAGGGTCTGCGTCCTCTCCTTCTCCATGAGTCTGGCTCTCCACCTGTGCAGAGGGGCCACTTAGTGGCTGGAATGCTATCACACTACAACAATCCTCCCGGAAAGCTTCTGTGACCCCAAAAGGTGTGGGAGTTTGTCCCTACCAGCAAGCCAGCAATCCCAGCTGGGCATCCTCTAAGCCAATTTAATTCTGACCCTGCCTGGAGATGGCACCAGGTCCCACAGGTTGAGATGCAGGCTCTGTCACCAAGTCAGCCCCCTCAGGATGCACAGGTTGCTTTACCTGTGCTTCTGAGCAGTTGTAACCTGGGGCTTCCTACTGCCCCCTCCTTGGCTTTGATAAATTTCTCAAGCACCTCACAGAACCCAGGGAAACATGTGTACCAGTTAATAAAAGATAAGACAGAGGCTACCGGTGAAGAGATGCAGGAGGAAGAAGGGGCTCGGCTTCCATGCCCTCCTGGTCACTGCCCTCCAGGGACCTCCCTGTGGTGTGGTCAGCCATCTAGCAGCTCCAGGAACCCTGACCTTTGGGTTTCTGTGGAAACTCCCTTGCATAGGCATGATTGAAGCACGGACAACTATTTAGAGATGTGGCTGGACTAAGAGGGTTCGGGATATGGTTTTGATGGATTAATTGGGTGGGGACTGTAGGCAGGTAGGGTGTGGCTGGAAGAGGTTAGGTCTGTGGGAGTGTGATTTTGAGGTTCACATTTTTTTGCCCTGGTGAGCAGAACTCTGTCTGCCTCGTGGCTGCCATGTTCTGCGTCTCTTCCCAACCACCATGCCTTTTTCGATGTTTTGCCTCACTTGGGCCCAGAGCAAGGGAGTCAGCCATCTTTGAACTGAGACTTCTGAAACAGCGAGCCAGACTTTTCCTCCTCTACATTGGTCTTGTCAGGTCTTTTGGTCACAGTAATGGAAAAAGCTGACAAATACAGTTTTTCTTCACTGTGACAAAATACATGAGAAAATCGACTTAAAGGAAGAAAGGTTTATTTGGCTTATGTTCAGAGTCTTCAGTCCATGGTCACTTGGCCTGTAGCCACCCACATGGTGAAAGAAACCCATTCACCTCCTGAGCTGGGAGGCAGAGAGAAGAAGGGCTGGGGTCCCAATGTCCCCTTCAAGGGCACACCCCTGGGACCTAACATGCTTCCTCTAGGTCCCATCTCCTAAAGGTTCCACCACCTTCCCATAGTACCATAGGCTGGTGACCAAGGCTTTAGGGGACATTTAAGATCCAAACCATAAAAGAGAGTCTGCCCTGATGCTAATAGACGGGGTGGGAAACTCAGCAAGGCTGTGCTTCAGACTCTTCCTGGCCTCTCTGTGCAGATTTCTTCCCTCCCGGTTGTGGGCAGGACCCTTGTCAAGTGGGGTCTCATGATTACTATCAGGCAAGGCAAGTCAGAGGATTTCCTCCAGGCCAGCAGCCAGCCAGGCAGGCAGGGGGGTTGGAGTTGGTGTGGCCTGCTTCCAGGAGGGAGTTAGAAGCCAGGAAAGGTGAGCAAAGACCAAAACATGGATGTCCTGACGCCACAGAGACTAGACACAGGTGACGCCGTGCAGACACAAGGGACTGCTGAGCCCCAGCTGTTCCTTCAGGCTCAGTGCTGTGGACTTTGGGCCCAGGGATGCTCTTTCCCCTATGTAGTGGCCCTGATGGTCACCAGCATGGATGTCAACATGGGAGGTGACAAAGAGGCTCTTGCAGCCCTAACTAACATTGCCCGTTGCCCGTATGGTGCACGGAAGCCAGATGACTGACTGTGCAGCCTACCCGGCCTGCTCTCACCCAGAGCCCTGGAGCACTGGAGTGCCCCACCAGCACCCCATCAGCGCCCCACCAGTGCCCTCCATCAGTTCACCAGTCTTCTCCCTTGTGTTTGAGGAATTCTCCAGAAGGTGTTCTGAGGTGCCGCTAGTCCATTGCCAGCTGATGTGGGTGACCTGAGCTTGGTCAGAGTCACTGATCCAGGGGGGTCCAGGCAGCTTTGGGGAGAGGCTTGGCCAGACAGTGGATGACAGTCAGGACCAAGGGACGGTCCCCCAGGCGTTCCACAGCTGTTCTTGCCCCAGAGGTGCCCCATGCAGTATCAGAGCTTGCCTGGAGGGTTCAGCCTGCTGTTACCTGGGGCTTGTGAAAACAAACATTTTAAAGCTTTAAATAAACGATTTGATTTCATGCCTAATGATATTGTAAACATGCAATTCCAAGGCCTGTAGGTAAGATCTTAAGAAAACTCTCAAATGACTGGGAGTAGCCCCCGCTCCCCCTACCAAGCCCAGTAACTTCCTTGGCACAGAAATATCCGCTCCTGTGAGGGAAAAGAGAGTTCAGCTTGACCCAAAGCAGCTGCCAGGAGAAGGGATCCGATTCAGCACAGGGGCGCTGCAGGGTGCTGGGTCTGTGAGCATGTTGGGTACAATCCCCAGCCTGGAACTTTCTCCACAGCCCTGTATAGTGAAGGCATGCAGTCAGTGCCTCTGCAGTGAAGGAAGACCTGAACGGACCTCTGGTGTGAGTTCTCAGCACACACCTTCCTCAGCCCCGCCTCATACTGCTCTTCTGAAAAAAGAGCCCTGGACCCCACCTGTCCTTCCATCTTAATTCCCAAAGACGTCAGACCGAAGCAAGAGACCCTGTAGTCTTCTGCCTGTGTCTTGCAGCCAGCCTCATAACCCTCCCAGATGTGCCCAGGTGGACCCCTGAAATTGCTCAGCTCCTGAGCTGCAGAACATCAGCCACCCCTGTGCTTCCCAGACCTGGCCCACCAGAATAACTGTCATCAGCCATACGTAGCAGCCAGAGACTTGGGCCAGTCCTGTTGTAGAGGAGGAACTAGAGGCCGAGAAAGCTGACAGCATACCTGGGGACACAGCACCAGGTTGGTGCAAGGTCACAGGCCTGTCTGAGTTCACAGCACTAGGCTGGTCAAGGTCACACCCATGCCTGTCTGAGGTCCCAGCACTAGGCTGGGAAAGGTCATACCCAGGCTGTCTGAGGTCACAGCACTAGGCTGGTCAAGGTCACACCCAGGCTTGTCTGAGGTCACAGCACTAGGCTGGTCAAGGTCATACCCAGGCTGTCTGAGGTCACAGCACTAGGCTGGTCAAGGTCATACCCATGCCTGTCTGAGGTCACAGCACTAGGCTGGGAAAGGTCATACCCAGGCTGTCTGAGGTCACAGCACTAGGCTGGGAAAGGTCATACCCAAGCTGTCTGAGGTCACAGCACTAGGCTGGTCAAGGTCACACCCAGGCCTGTCTGAGGTCACAGCACTAGGCTGGTCAAGGTCACACTCATGCCTGTGTTTGGTCACAGCACTAGGCTGGGAACGGTCATACCCAGGCTTGTCTGAGGTCATAGCACTAGGCTGGGAACGGTCATACCCATGCCTGTCTGAGGTCACAGCACTAGGCTGGTCAAGGTCACACCCAGGCTGTCTGAGGTCACAGCACTAGGCTGGTCAAGGTCACACCCAGGCCTGTCTGAGGTCACAGCACTAGGCTGGTCAAGGTCACACCCAGACCTTTCTGAGGTCACAGCTCTAGGCTAGTCAAGGTCAAACCTAGACTTCTCTGAGGTCATAGCACTAGGCTGGTCAAGGTCATACCCAGGCCTGTCTGAGGTCACAGCTCTAGGCCGGTCAAGGTCACACCCAGGCCTGTCTGAGATCACAGCACAGGCAGGGCAAGGCCAGTCCCTGGCTCCCAGTGGTGTGCTGCTGTGCACCCGGGCCTCCCACCAGCAACCAGCGCTCCTTCCGTTTAGCGTCCTGCTTGCTTCTCTCTGCTGCCGGCACTGTGACTCCCCGTTTCCCAGCTGTCTCCTCCACCTTGCTCCAAGTCGTTTTCCTCCCTCTTCTCAGCCACCGTGGAGCATGTCTGCACAGGAAGCAGTCAAGGGCATTAACCCCCATACTCCAAGTCCTGCACAGCCATGCACCCGAGAGCTGTTGTGTTGACGCCCACTAGAATCCCACACCGCTGGTGTGTGGCATTTTAAAGGACTGGCGTCCAGGAACGCATCAGGGAGGATGAAATATTTGAGAAGAGACTGTGATAGGAGAAGCAGGGAAGGGACTCGAGGCTGCTTAGTAATGGCTTCTCCCACCCCTACCCCAGCCAGAAGAGACGAGGAACATGTGAAGAAAAAGGTGGAGACAGAGTGGGGGCTGTCCGGCTGGAAGGACCCACCTGGAGCCAGTTCTTTTTCCTCTCCTGACCTTGACCTGTCTAGTCCTCGGTCTGGAACGCTCTTCCTGCCAGCTCCTCCTGGCTCAGCTCACCCTTCAGGACTCAGTCTTTGGCCCTGCTGCCTGTCCCCAGGACACGTGCAGGCCACCTGCTGCCCTGCTCTGCTTGCTCTTCCACTGTCAGGCACTCAGTGCCTTGTGCTGGTCCCTGATTCTACACACTCAGCATGGAATTACAGCACAAATTGTTTTTTATTTTCTTTACGTCAATTTCTAGGACCTGAGGCCGGGGTGGTCTTGGACTTTAGGATCTGAGGCCGGGGGTGGTCTTGGGCTCCAGGAAGGACTGTGGGTTTGCAGTGTGTTAGGTAGGCATCGAGTCCTCACCGTCCAAGCTGAGTATAAATTCATATGATCTGGCAGTAGCCTGGCTAAGGCCTGTACCTTTTTCTGTATTTCCTCATGTGATTGCTTCTGTGTTTTCTTATTTGATTACTTAAATGGCAAAAAAGGCATTGACAAAGCATAAGAAACAAAATATTCAAAAATCAAGATCAAGTTTTGATGAAAGTATTGTGAACCTCATCAAGAAGCTTCAGGTATGTGTGTGTTAGCTGTCCGTTGCTGTGACAGACTACCTGAGGAAGTCAACTTAAAAGAGGAAAGATGTATTTTGGCTCATAATTTCAGAGGGTTTAGCCCAAGGATACCTGGTTCTGCTGCACTGGGCCTTTTGTGAGACAGGACATCATAGGGGTGTGTGGGAGAGCCGAGCTGCTTACCTCACAGTGACCAGGAGGCAGAGAGAGCAGTAGAGCCCAAGAACAAGATTTACCCAACAACCCAATGCTGCCATCCAGGCCCCAGCTCCCAGGACCTTCCGAGGCTCAGCCAGGGATGAGCCTTTGGGGGTATTTATGATCCATTATGGCATGCAATTTAATTTTTTTTTTTTCTGGCGTGGGGATTGTACCTGCAGCCTTGCTCATGCGAGGTAAGAGTTCTAAGGAAGCTTACTGTTTCAAAAAAAGTTACTGAGAGTAGGAAAGAAGCAGAATCCAGAGTTAGACTTTTCCTACCCGAAGTTATATCCTATCCAATGGGTAAAAGAGTCGTCAGTATCACGTTTGCATAATTTGAATATTTGGAGATATTTTCAAGTGACTTGTTCCAAAATATTGTAGGTTTTTCTTTTTGTGTTTTGCAAGGTCTCTTTTTCTTATTCTCAGCACAGTCTGATTCTGACCCTCCCCTGGCCTGTGGGAGATGGAGAGAGTGTTTCTCCAGCCCCCACGCCCCCAGTAGCTTGCATGGAGCCTGCTTCTCCAGGAGGGAAAAAATGCTTCTCCTTTTGTTTTCTTTACAGATCACATGGCAAAGGAGCCAGTGGAGGACACGGACCCCAGCACTGTACCTTTTCTTGCGGTAGGGCACACATTTTACCTTCATGGCCACACCCCTCCACCTTTTTATTTTACATTTTCTTTAGAGTGCTTGCCTGATGATTAGAAGCCCAAAAGCAAGATGCTCCCAAGATAAACTTCTTTATTTCTATGGCTAAATGAAATTTGGTTTCTCCAAGCTAAAAGTGGTGTTTCTGTTTTGTGCATACCAGAAGTGAGCTTGGATTGTGTGAGGTCTTTGTCTGCTTTAATTTGTGTGTGTGTGTGTATTCGTGCGTGTGTGTTGTGTCTGGTGCTAGGACTCAAACCCAGGGCCTTGCAAATAGCAGACAAGTGCTCTGCCAGTTACACTTCCAGCCCATATTGGTCTACCTTTTACTAACCCATCTTTTAAAACTCAGAATATCTAATATGGAATTGAAGAAGAAAAAATACGACTCTTGCAGCAGCTGAGCAGAGATGCGCATAAGCTTTTTGACTTGCGTGTGTTTCACCTCTGATCCCAGGAGCTGGCTTGGGGCCTGTCCTCCCCTGCCCTCCCAAAACCACTCCTCACTGCCTTTAGTTGCCAGATTCCTGATGCATGTTTTTCACGATGCAGGGACAGGCATTTACCCCCATTCTCCAGGTGAGAAGTGGCAGCTAGCGGTTTGTGTGGTCATGCCCATGGGGGCCTGCACTGGCCAGACCCGGGGCAGCACCCGCAGACAGCAGCATAGCTGTTCTTGTGTGCAGTGTGAGACCTGTTCCTGTTGCTCCACTGCTCTGAGGACAGGGTCCACCCTCTGAGCCCTGAAAGTGCTGATGAGCTGATTTAGTTAGAGGGACCTACGACATACTTAGGGTAATCAGATTAAGTGTCTTCCAATCTGGGTGCACGAGGACCTGCGATTTGGTCTTCCTGTTCTTCCGTCATCACTGCAGTTTGGTAAATGTGGGTGGTGTGTGTGATCAAGCTTTGATACCCAGTGGAATTGAAAAGAAGAAATTCTCTCAGCATCATACAAACGGAAGGCAGGACAAGCCTGGGTCATGGCCACGATCCTCCCGGCTGCAGTCTGTCATTCGGTTCACCTGTCCTTTCCCTCCCCGTCCCACAGGGAGTGTTGCAGCCTCCTGCTCACGTTGGGGTGATAGGTTTGCCCTTCCCCAGAGCCCTGTCCCGACCACTCACGCAGGCCCTGGGTACCTTTGGTCACCTCTCCATGCTGGGACGGAGTGATCTTTCCAAAGCTTCCCTATTGGGCATCTCCTCTGTATGGGTACAAAACACCATGTATTGGATGGCCAGAAAGGACAGTGTGAGTTCTGCTCAGGTCTGGAGGGCCAACGCCCTGCTGGGTCTGCAGCCCCAGGGGAGAATCCCTTCTCTCTTGCTCTGGCTGCCGAGGTCGTGGGCAGCCTGGGCCTCCCTCACATGTGGGTGCCTCCTCCATTCTCACACTCTGTGAGCTCAAGGCCTCTTTGTGGCTTCCCTTTTCCTCCTTTACTCAGTGCCGGGGATGGAAGCCAGGGCCTCACCCATGCTAGGCAAGCTCTGCACCACCGAGCACGCCCCTAGCCCTCTATTCTTATGAGGATACAAGTCCTACTGGGTTAAGGGCCCCTCCTACTTCAGTACAGTGTCATCTGAATGAAGTACGTCATAATGACCCATTTACCAAGGAGCCCACACTCTGAGATATGAGAAGTTGGGACTCCAACGTACCTTTTTCTGGGAGACACAGTACAATCCCTGACATCTCTGCTGTGTACAGGACTAGGTACATCCTCCCTAGACTGGCAGGTGGGTCCTGAGTGGCTTTTTCTCACTGTCCACAGCTCACCTGCTGAGCCAGGCGTATGCAGGTGTCTGCTGCTGCTTGGCCACTGCACAACTTGCACACCTTCCTGAGACACTGATCATGCTGTTCCCTCTGGAAGGAACTGTCCCGCCTCCTCACCTAAGCGCTCCTGTGCACCCTATCTCAGCTCAGGCATCCCCTTGTGTGGGGACCTTCTGGTGCCCCTTCCTTTATCACCTAATGCCTATCAATCGGTCTCTCATTGGCTGTGATCACCTGGTTGTCTGACTCCCCAAACACCACATTGTTCATCTTCCCACTGACACAGCTGGGAAGGACACACTGCATCTGGTGCTGGGCAAGGCAAGCTTCCCAAGAACCCCATCCCTGCCTTCCCCTCCCTGCTTCTCTGTGGAGACTGGCTCTGCTCAGTGTATGGCCCCATTTTCCTCTGTCCACCTCCAGCAGACATCTCTGCCCCAGTGTGACGGTCCCCTTGCACCTGCTGTGTCTGCAGCCAGCTGGCTCCTTCCTTTGGGTTCACCCAGGTGCTGGGGTTCAAGCTCTGGTTCTTCCCGGAGACCCACACTCGGCCCAGCCTTCTTGTTCATCCATGCAGTCGTCCTGGAGATCTTCACTTAGCTCTGAGTCAAAATCTGGGGATGCAGTGATCCAGGTCCCTTCTGAGGAAATGGATGGGTGCTCTCAGATCAGACTGAGATGTGCGTAGCGCAGGGGTGTGCTCTGGAGCAGAGCCATGAGAAGAGCTCTGAGTCCAGCTCGGAATGCTTGTACTTCCCAGTTCTCTGCACCTGACGCTGTCTTACTTTAGTTTTGTTGGGGTGCTTCTAGAGGTCCTGGAACTTGACTACCCCGCTCAGAGAAGCTCAAAGGAGAAGCACCACAGCGGACCCTTGACGCCGCATTGCTTGTGCCCCCTCTTCTGCCAGAAGGCGTAGTGAGCCTTGCAGGACAGGTGGAAGGTGTGACTTTGTTCAGGCTGCAGGACCGGGGATGAGTAGGGAGTGAGAACAGGATAGCGACTTCTCTCCTGGGACTCTTCAGAGAATGGCTGCATCATTTAGTCTGAAATAAGTTTCTGGAACATTAGACACCTGCTGATAGGTATGAATAAATTTAAAAATGTGATTGTAAGAGCATTTGCAATTGGAACTTCCTGTGGCAGGTCTGGACTCTATTAGTACATCAGGGCCTGTGTGTAACTGCATGTCAGCGGCTGAGTTTTAGATCTCTGTGCAGGTGATAGCATGCTTACCTTGGGAATCCTGTCCTAGGATTCACACCCAGGGCAGAGTGTAGGATAGTGAAAACTGCCCAGCACCTCATGTTTGTTGACCCAAATGTCTGCTGCAGAAATGGCCAGAAGAAATGGGCCTGCTCCCATCAGGCCTGGAATCAAATGCTTTCAGCTGCAGGAAACAGATAGGGAGAATAGCACTGTAGAAGAGAGGAAGTGTGGTTTGGTGGTCAGAGCAGAGGAAATTGGAGCCTTTTCTCTGTTTCATGTTCCAGCACTAGCTTCTTGTCAACCTTGATTGCGTTTCTGCAAATTCAGAAGAAGAGCTAGCCAATGGACTAGCAGGTCTGAAGGTGAACATTTCCAAGATTTTAAACTGAAACCATTTCTTCCATTGAAAGACAAAGCTTTCTTTTCACTTTGATCTTGTAACTGACGTTTAAAAATAACTTCCTTCTTTTGTTGGTTTCCACAGTCAGACAAATATCCCATTCAAGATACCGGACTCCCTAAAGGTACGTGCAGTTAACGTAACTCCTTGAGCCTGTGATGCTTTAGTATGTTGGACAAAGCCCTGGTCTGACTGTTCCTTATTTAAAGTTGTCAAAAAACAGAAACAACTTTCAGTTTAGCCCGCTTGTTACACAACTGAGAAGTTCAGAAATGAGTTTTCTTATTCGAATATATAGATTATGTTATACCACATTTTATAAAGTAAATTCCAGTGGGGTTTTCACCAAGCATAAAATGAAGATAGCCAGGTCTCTATCCTGAGTGACAGAAATCTAACTCAAATTGGTTTAAAACGTGGGGGCCCTGGTGCTGCTGCATCCAAACGCTAGGATGCTGCCAGCTCAGTCTCTGTCCCATTGGCTCTGCCTTCAGTGGGGGCTCAGTTCTTAGGCAGGATCTCCCTGCAGGGAGGGAAGGGCAGCCCCAGCACTGCCAGAGCCAGGCTGTGCTGTTCTGGATGGCAGAGAGGGAAGGAGGGGAGCAGGTAGGGAGCCTTCCCCTAGCACCCATAGCACAATTGCAGGGGTGACAGTGATGGGCACGGTGGGGTCTTGTGTCCATCCCTGAGTCACTCATTTCCCTTAGGAGGATGGGGGAGGTTGACCAGGTCTGATTCTCACAGTCAGGTGTGGGGGTGGGGGGTGCTGGGGTGCACTCCACCCAAACCACAGGAAAGAGTGTTCTGTGGCCAGAAAAGGGACAGGGGAGGCTGATCAGGCACAGAAACAAACCAGAAAAAAGTTGGCTTAGAACTCATAGTCTCGGGTTTAGACCATCCAGGGGGCTAGACCCAAGCTTTTAATTCATTTTTATTTGGAAATGAGAAATTATGCACTTAATATTTTTCATTGTGAATAAGGACAAAGGAAAGGTCTACGGTTTCCTTTTTTTTTTGTACTGGGAATCGATCCCCAGTCCTTCTTATTTTTTATTTTGAGACAGGGTCTTTCTAAGTTGCTTAGACCTTTGCTAAGTTGCTGAGGTTGCCCTTGAACTTGTGATCCTCCTACCTCAGCCTCCCAAGCCACTGAGATCAAAGGCGTGTGCCACCACACCTGGCTGTGGTATGGTTTTCAAAGTCATGTTTCTTGTAAATTCATGTTGATTTTCGTTGAGGTTCTGTGACTTTCAAATTCTAGGAGAAACCTAGCAGTACAGTAGGCGTGGGATCCGGAGGTCTACAAGGCCAGTTCTGCTACGTTGCTGGCTGTCAGACTGGAGCACTCTGCTGACAATCCAGGGATGATGTGGGGTGGGGACCATCAGATCTGCCCAGGGATGGCAGGACACCTGGCCCCTGGCCTCTGCTCTCTTGGGTTTCCCAGCAGTTCTTGTGGTTGTGGGGACCACAGGGAGCTTCCCACCTGGGCCAGTCTGGGAGGCTGAGGCAGGAGGATCACAAGTTCAAAGCCAGCCTAAGCAACTTAGTGAGTTCCTGAGCCCAGCTGTGCTGAGATCCTGACTGTTTCGGTCTGGAGTTGGGCCCAGGGACATATCCTTGAGCTCACACCTGCGTGACTGGAATGCAGAGCTCACCTGAGATCTCAGGCCACCCATTGACCTCCAGGTCTCAGGGTCTCTGCATATGGGCAGTATGAGGACAAGGTCAGCATCCACCTCCTAAGGTGCTCTGGAGACTTCAGCGAAGCCACTGCAGAAGGGTGCCTGGCACACGTGACCACCTTGATAGGGGTGGCAGGAAAGGTGGAACATCAGGACAGAGGGCTCTCAAAGGCTCCGAGCAGAGTGGCCAAGGTAGGCTGTCTGGGTACAGAATCATGGGGCATCTGCCTTAAGATCTCTCCTTATCAGCCTCGAATGCAATTTCCTGTTTTGAAGGGAAGAGACTGTAGCTTAGCAACCCAATCCTACACTTACAGAACTGCTGGGTTTCTCCTAGAGTTTGAATTTTACAGAACCTCAAATAAAATCAGTATGAGTTCCCAAGAATGTGACCATTTTTGGTACCAGGGATGGTACCTGGGGCATATCTCAGCCTTTTTTTTTTTTTTTTAATTGAGACAGAGTCTCCCTAAATTGCTTTGGCCTCTCAGTTGCTGAGGCTGACTTCAAACTTGCATTCCTTCTGCCTCAGCCTCCGGAACCTCTGGGATTATAGGCATGAGCCACCACGCCCAGTGAAGCATGACTCTAAAGCCATACCTTAGACCTTTCCTTTGTCCTTATTCAGGATGAAAAATATTAGTTGCATAATTTTTCATCTCCAAATAAATACATCATTTGAGGGGTTGGAGCAGTGGCTCAGTGGTTCTGGTGCTTTCCTGGCAGGCACAAGAACATGGGTTCAAACCCAAGCACCATGTAACAACTAAGTGTCAGAACAACAAAAGCTATAAGAAAAACTAAATAAAATATGATTCTTTCTCTCTCTCTGTCCCTATCCCTTTCTCTTAAAAAAAAAATACATCATTTTGTAGGTAAAGGAACCATGGTTAGAAGTTGAAAATCTTAATTCAACATATGTATTCAGTAATACAATAATTTAATGTCTGCTAGTATTTTTCCTTAATTTCATGAATGGACCCAACATTATCAGACATTTCCAGTAATTTTACCATTCAGGTTGTTTTTAGGGAAAGAAAATCCATATGAATTAGTGAAGAGACTAATTTATAGGCCTGCAAGTTAAATGTAATCTAATTAAGTACCTGCTAAAATTTCAAGATTCAAGCAAATTTTAGGGAGGCCATTTGGTTTAATAGAGGAGTCATGCATGATTAATTGAATGATTTCCATATGGTCTAAAAGTCCTCCAAGTTTGTTTTCAAAGCTGGTTGAGCATATTTCACAAAATTGTTATTATCCTACCAGCATGTCCCTACTTTATTCACGAACGGCACAGAGTGGCTCTGAGACGCTGACCGCCGCCGGTGGTTTTACGTAGTGTGATCTTACTGCAGGTGAACTGTGGGAATCTAATGGAATGGGAGCCATCTCCACCTGAGTTATTACTGAACCTGTCTTCACACTGTGGTCACTGCAGAGCTTCCACCTCGGCGCCCCCCACCCTGAGAGGTTCCTGGGGTGAATTCTGTGGACGCTCTTTTCCGATGGCTTGGCTGGGAATGTGCAGGCACAGGGACTCAGGTCTCTTGCAAGACCGGGGCTTTTTTTACTGCCATAGCTCCTGCTACTTCCTAGACACTGCTGGCTTGAGCATTCTGAAGGAATGCCACTCTCCTTCCAAGGAATTTTGGTACCTGAGCCACCTTTCACAGGGGGAGAGAATTTGCACACATAAGCATTCACAGAAATCAGTCAGGGTTTGATCATCTTCATTTTCTCTGGTGTGCCAGCAATTTCCTTCCTTGTATTGCTCAAAAAATTTAATAGTGAATTAAAAGGTAGAAAGAACAATACTGATTGTATTCCTCCAGGAAATGCCGTCTCCCCAGGGGGCTGGATCCACGTCCAGTGGGGTGATTTTGAGTATAGTCTGAGTTGGGCCATGGAGTCCCCTGAAGGCAAAATTTGCCTTTCATTGTGTACTTAGCATTCTTAGTACAGGCGCTGTGGTCAGGGTTCTGTGTCCCTAGAGAGCAGTGGTGCACCCAACACCCCGCCCCTTTTTCATCAGCACCGGGGCTCAGCCTGCTTTGGCTGTGTACCTTGATGCCCTCGGGAGTCAGGAGATGGCTGGGGACGGACAGGTCCACTGTCCTTGCCTGGACATCATCAACCAGGGTGCCAGGTGGAATTCTGCCTGGGTGGCGAATGCCTTCCCTTCTGCAAACCTCACAAAGGAATGTCCCACGCTTGTGGGACAAGAACCTTGCCAAGGTCCAGAACCTTGCCTGGCACCAGGCTAATGCAACACCCAGGAAGCTCTTGCCTTGAGCAGTCGGAACTAAGCCACAGTTAGGTCGTGTGTTCTGCTGTCACTGCTGGAGCAGATCCCCTCCTTCCAGACCCACACTGGAGCTGACAGCACTCCACACCCAGCTCCCCTCAGTTCACAGCGGTCTCCTTCCTGGGATGAGGGAGCGTTTTAAATGAGAAGAGGCGGGACCCAAGAAAAAGAACACGCACCCCATAGGCCAGAGTTCAAGTCCGTCAGCATTGGTGTCAATCCCGCGGCCTTCAGCTGATCAGTGAAGTCAGTTAATTAAATCCAACCAACTGTCTTTGATGGGTCATCAGGCGTGGGCCCTGCTGTCATTGTGTCATTTGGCTTGATGGCCTTTTCCTTGCCCTATTAAAGAGGGAGGAATTCCATCCTAGGGTTATGGAGTTAGCCAAACACATGACATTTGGCCCTGGACAGATGACGTGGACAGCAGTTCATGAGCTACATATACTCCCAGCAAGGGGAGAAGGACCTACACTTGCAGCTGGTCACACCAGCTTGCTCTTGGGAACAGAGTGGCAGCGAGGGGGCAAGGGGGCAGGCTTTGTAAAATCAGGACAGGTGCCTCTGGTTCCTGTGAGAGGACAGTTTGAGGGGTTTGAATAATTCCTTGAGCTGGCACAACTGAAACCTGTTCCTCAAAAACGGGTCCCTGGATATGGAGAGCGTGCGGCTCAGGTCTTGGAAGAGTCGGGAGGAGGACTTGCAGCGGCAATTCTAGTAGTGCAGCCGTCAAGGCCGTGTGTGAGGCCAAGCCTTGGTTTTAGGTCTTACACCCCTGCCTGAGCTTCCTTTGAGCCTTTTTCTTTTTTTCCTCCCCTCAGTTGAAGAGTGTGATGTGGTCACTTTGAACTGCCCACCAAATCCTGATGAGCAACATCAGGTAAGATACTTTCAACTGCTTCCTGTCACCCCTGGGCTACCTGGTACTCCACCTACAAGGATTTCAGGGGTGATCGAATAGAGCCTTAAGATGAACATCGGGACCTCTAGATAAGGACATGAGCCTGAAAACGATCTTCAGGTGTCCCCGTTAGGCAGTGTGTCCTTGTACCTTGGGTTCTAACAACCATGGACGTTGTAGTCAGTCTTCGAAGTAAGTGTTTACCTACTTGCAAAAAATGGAAAATCCATGCTAGTGAGTTTGGGGAGCTGCTTTCCTTTACATGTGGTTGGTTTGCTGTGGTTGGGAATTTTTTTTTTAAGACACCACAAAACTGGATACCATAATACACCGTTTCTGTAACAGTTTGTAAAATGTAGTTTTTTCAGACTTCAGAATTCAAACTTTTCCCTTTAATTGATTTTTTTTTAAAGAGAGAGGGACAGTGAGAGAGAGGAGAGAATCAATTTTATTTAGTTTTTCATGTGGCTTTCATTGCTCCAACACTTCATTGTGTACGTGGTGCTGGGGTTCGGACCCGCATTCTCACACATACCAGGCAAGTGCCGTAACTGCCAAGCCACCGCTCCAGCCCCAGTTGATTTTATTTTTAAGTTCGTTTTTAAAAATTATTTCACTGGGGGCTGGAGCAGTGGCTCAGCGGTTATAGCACTTGCTTGGCGTGCGCAAGGACATGAGTTCAAACCTCAGCACCATGTACACAGCAAGGTGTCAGAGCAACCAAGGTCACATGAAAAACTAAATAAAATTGATCCTCTCTCTCTCTCTCTCTCTGTCTTTCTCTCTGTCTCTCTCACTGTTCCTCTGTCTTTAAGGGGAAAAAATCATTTTATTGATGCATTACAATTATACATAAGGGTGGGACTCATTATGCTATTTTTGTGACATTGGCTGGTTAATCCCATTCCCAATACCGCCCCCATTCCTCCCCACCTTCCTTTCCCAAATCCACTTGCTCTATTCTACTGATCTGTCTTAGAAGTCAAGCTTTAACACATTGTTTTTAATGTCCCAATGTTTATAGTGTTCTGATCACAAGAGATTTATTATTTTAACGTTCAAATAGTGAAGAAAGAAAAACCGTAACAACAGCAGCAAAGCCCAGTGAAGATTGCCTGTGATTGCGCTGCTCATCTCCAGCTGCGCATCTTTCCAGGGTCTTCCTTGGGTCACCGTGAGCTTCAGTTACTTCTTGCCCTGTCTGATCCGGCTCTGTTTACTCACTCAAAGGATATTGGCAGAGTTGCACAATACCTTAAGTCTGCTGAACTCTGTTGAAGCCTTAAATGTCTCAGAAGCAGGTCTTGCCTCGAGACAGGCTGGTTCATACCTGCTGCTTTCACAAACCAAGCTGATTTTTAACAAGTTTTGTTTGGTCTTGCTCTGAAAGCACCAATCTTTAATAAATCTTCAGTAATGGTATTCTTGAGTAGTCAAATCACCCCCGTAATAAAGCAGAGTTACACAGTATTAGATAGAGTAAGTCATTTTGATGATAAGGCACAGCTCTCTTGAAAATTGCCAGTGTTGCTTTTAATTTTGGTGGTGAGGGGGAGGTGTTTCAACCACTGATGGTAAATGTGAGACTCTCCAGGACTCACAGTCAGCACCTTCCTCAGAATGACACCGGGCGACTGACTTCTGCATGCTCTGAATTTGCACTGTTCCACTAAACCCACAGTAAACACTTTTCCTTCCTAGTAACCTTTGATTTCTTTTTTTTTCTTTTTTTTAAAGCGAGAAGTACAGTGAGAGAGAAAGACAGAGAGAATCAATTTTTATTGAGTTTTTCACATGGCTTTCGTTGCTCTGACACTTAGTTGTGTATGTGGGTGCTGGAGTTTGAACCTGTGTACTTGTGCATGCCAGGCAAACTCCGAACCACTGAGCCACAGCTCCAGCCCCAATCTTCAATTTCTTTAACAGAGTTTTTCTCCTCATCTTTTTTTATGGCACAACGTTGACTTCCTTGAAGATGAAAAGAATGCTGTGTTTTTTGTGTAGGTTGTTTTTAGGGATTTTCCAGAACCAGTTCAGATTTAGGTACAGAGTATACGTTATGACGGGGTTCGGTACTGCCCCCTAATTTTAGTGTTTGAGGTCTAGCTGTGGCACTAAGGACTGCCTTAAAGGATATGTTTATCAACTAGAAAAAGGGGGAAAGAGCTATTTGAGACTTTTAAAGTTCTATTTTTAAACCAAATGTCTTCTTTCCTATAAAAGAGGGAATGTGAAGCTAAGTTCTTCAGTTGGTTATTTCTTTATATAATCTACAGGATTTGTTCTAACTGCTAAAGACACAGAAAGATTCTTTGAAACCAACTTGGCACTTAGAACAAAGAAAACTACTCACCAGGGAAGAAACATTTAAAAGGAGAGAGAGGAAAAGGCAAAGCAACCTGCCCTCTGTCTTCTGTAGTTTAGGTATTAAAAGCAAGCTGGAAATGATTCCTGTATTTGAACACTAAAGTCCATCCCCAGTAAGGCTTAATTTCTGCTGCCTTTCTTCAAATCCCACGGGAGAAAAGCTTGTGCTCTCTAACAGAAAGCCTTGGGGGTCACCCTCCTCCGCCTTTGGTCAGTTACTCCATGCCCCAATTGCTAGAGCTGCCCTCCCCGGCCATTAAGGACAACTGATTATTGATTATTGAGGATATAATCTGAGGCCATCTGGACTCAAGTTTTTTGTTTTTTGTGTGTGTGGTGCTGGGATTAGAACCCCAGGCCTCCTACATGCCACACTCATGCTCCACTTCCTAGCTGTGTCCCCCACCTTAGACATAAAGAGGCGGGAAGGGGTGAAGGGAGGTAAGAGCCCAGGCAGAGCTTACAGATTGCTGGAGAAGACTGCACTCAGCAGTAGGTCCCAGGATGTGGATCTCCACCATGCTTTATGTTAGAAAGAGGACATTTCCTGTGACCTTCACCGAACAGTGTCTTTTTCTTTTGTTTTGTTTTGAGAGGGACACTGAGAAAGAGATTATCAATTTTATTTAGTTTTCATTTGGCTTTCATTGCTCTGACACTTAGTTGTGCATGTGGTGCTGGGGTTTGAACCCATGTCCTTGCATATGCCAGGCAAGCACCGTAACCACTGAGCCAAATAGTGCCATTCTTAATTCTGCACACACAGGCATATGCCCACTGGGGCAAAGCAAAATTTGTTCCAGTTTGTAGCCAAGAATCCGGGCCAAAGGGAGTCTTAAGTAACACTAAAACCAAAGAAAACAGTAAATATTTAGGATGCTAAGTTGAAGTTAAGAGGTCATGGAGAGACTGACACTTTCCTCTGTGTTGTTTTTTTTTTTTTTTTTTTTTTTTGGCATTACAAAGCTAAGGGTTTTATTTTTAAGTTTTGGAAACCACAGTAATTATTGGCCTCTGTAGTTCTATGAAAGTGTCATCCTAATGTGAAATGTTAATGATAAGGGAAAGTGAATGTAGCATACATAGTAGCTCTTTAGACTGTGTTCTCAGAGTTTCCTGTTGTTCTAAAACTATTCTAAAATAAAAAGTTTATTTTAAAAAGCACAGTAAACAAAATGTAGACTCTAGGAAAGTGGAAGAACTCATCCACAATTCCACCATCCTAATACAAGTTATTTCTAATATATTTGATCTGTTCCCTTCTACATTTTTGTGTGCATAATTATAAAAAACTGCAAGTAGTTTTGCATTGCGTTATATCCTGGTTTTGTTGTTTGGTGTCTCAAATATGTTTCACCCAGTTTGCCGTCCGTCCGATGGCTTCATGCTGCTGCTGCTGCCCTGGTCAGTGGCAGCAGGATATGATCAGGTCTGATGTGGAAACAGTGCTAGGGGCGAGGGGACTCTGACACAGTGAGTTTGGCCACGAGCTGAAACAGTGTTGGAAGATCTCAGGGAATGGACTGAAAGGTGAGTTGAGGCCAGGTCCCTGGAGCCCTGATTGTCAGAGACGGATAGGTGGAAGGTGTTCGGGGTTTAAGTGATGGTCCCTTGACCATATCTGGGACCTCAGGGAGACTGGAAAGATGAGAACAGTTTAAGCTTTGGCTGGAAGAAGGCTGCCATCAGCAGTGTAGATGGAATTTAGGAAGGTCAGGTTTGTGCATTACCTGGATCGAATTTTGTGTGTGTATTGGGAAAGAGGAGATCGTGACTTGGTCAGAAGCTTTAAATAAAGAATTCTGGAAGTGTTCTAGCAGTGGTGTGTGCAGGGAATGGGTAAGAAGAAACACTGAGGCTGGGAGACACCCACCATGGCTGCGGTCACCCAGGCACGTGATCGCGAGGGTCTGGGTCTGGGTTTGGCAGGGAGAACCAGGAGGAAGTCGTGCAACTCCAAACCCTTGTGTGGGTGAGCTGGGGCTGCTGCTGGGTTCTGGCAGCCTCAGTCTGGAATTAGAGGGATCTGCCCCAGGCCTTACTCCTTGGCTGGCAGCAGTGTGGTGTCCTGGTATCTCTGCAGATCACCTTCCCTCCAGGTGTGACTGTCTCAGTGTCCCAACCCCCTCTCCATAAGGACCCCAGTCGTTTCAGATTAGGGCCCACCGTGAGCTCATCTTGACCCGTCTACCCCCGTATCTGCACATAAGGTGCCTGCTGAGGTGCGCAGGGCCAGGGCTTGGTGCCCCTCTTCTGTAGAACATCGTTCAGGACACAACGCTTGAAAGGAAAACAAGACCCTAACAGCAGCTTCCTGAAGGGGAGACGGCAGACTGGCATCTGGCAGCCCGGAGAGGGGAGGAATACAGGTCACCCGAGTCCCGGCCAGCGGCCAGGCCTGGTGTGGGACAGTCAACAGGACCCTGGCTTATCTAGGCCGTGGAGAGCAAAGACATAGCCGGGAGCAGCAGAAACTGCAGGCTCCGTGCCCTCCCACGCCCTGAGGATCCATCCTCCAGCCCATTCTGTCATTTTTCCACTCCCCACAAATAGCCCGCCATCAGCTCTCTTTTGTCAGAGTTCAGGGCCCTTTATCTGTTAGAGCACTTTTAGATTGACAGCAAGGGAGTGGAAAGCACAGAGATTTCCCATTCGCCCCCTGCTCCCATCACAGCCTCCCTTCCGCCTGACTGCGCTCGCTTGGCCTCGGTGACTGTGGGCAGCCGAAGCCCGAGGTGTTCCTTAGGGCACGCAGTGTGCCTGCTGAGGCTCTGGACACATGTGTCTACAGCGTGGCCTATAGAGTAGTTTCACTGCGCAGAAACTCACCTCTCTTCTGCCTCCTCCTCCTGCAAACCCTTGGGGCTTCTCACTGGCTCCATAGCTTTGCCTTCCCTGAATGTCCTGGGCTGGACTCCTCCTCCAGGTCTCTTCCTGGCTGGTGGCACATTGCTTTTCAGGTGACACTCATTGTCTGGAGGCAGCACAGTTCACTCTCCACTCACCCAGCAAGGACACCTGGGTGGCCTTAAACTTTTGGTGATGATGAGTGGGGCTGCCTAAACAACCGTGTGCGCGTCCATGTGTGGATGCAGGTGTGAACTCCTTTGGGTGAATGCCGAGGAGGGCAGCCAACTGCTGCACTGAGAGCTGGCTGGGTTTGCTTAAGCTCCGGCCAGGGACGCCTGAGAGCTCCTGTCTCTGGCCATCTTCTCCAGTTCTGGTGTCACCCGTGTGCTGGATCCTGCCACTGGGATCTCATTGTTCCATTGGCATTTCCGTGATGACACAGGATATATGGAGCATCTTTTTTATCATTATTATTAAGGAGTTGAGTTCTTGTACAATCATAATTGCATATAAAGTAACAATATAATATGCATCTGTTTTTAAACTAGAATTACCCCACATTGCCCACACCCCAGTCTCTTGATTCTTCTATATTTCACCCCTACAAGTGATATAAATGCTTAAATTGTGACTTTTCCAGTATTAAATGATTGCATAAGTATTATTTGGATTCTCAGGGGGGTAAAGAGTATGCTACATTGTTGATTGTCTCCCTATATCCCTTCCTCTCCCCTTCTTTCCCCCACCACATATCTATGGTTGCCCTAGATTATGCTACGCCTTTGCTGGGTCCAATACATGGGTTTGACTACCTTTCACCCAAGTCTGGATTTCGCTCCAGCCTCCACAGATGAGGGAAAACATTCAACCCTTGAAACTCTGGGTTTGGCTAACTTCGCTCAGAGTGATTTCTTGCATTGCCATCCATTTACTTTCAAAGGCCGCAATATTGTTGTTTCTAATAGCGGAGTAGAGCTCCATTGTATACGTATGCCTCAGTTTTTGGATCCTTTCACCTGGAGCATCTTTTAACATGGGAGTTTTCCATCTGTGTGTCTTTAATGGGGGTTCTGCTCAGACCTTAGCCCATTTTTAGTGGGTTGGTTGTGTTCTTTTATTTTTTCTGAGTTTTGAGGTTTCTTTGAATATTTGTTTAATAGTCCATTATCAATATGTCTTTTACAGACATTTTTCCCAATCTGTATCTTGCCTTCCCTTCTTTTGATGGTGTCTTTTGAAAAGATGAACATTTTAATTTTATCCAAGTCTGTTCTATCAGTTCTTTGTTTTGTGGGTGGTGCCTTTGGTGTTGTATCTAAAAAGTCATTGCCAAGGTCATCTAGATTTCCGCTTGTTAGCTTCCAGAGTTTTACAGTTTTGCCTTATCCCTTTACGTCTGTAATCCATCTGGAGCTGATTTTTGTGAAGGGTGTAAGGTCTGCGTCTTTCTCTCCTCTCTTTCCTGTCTCTCCCCCTTTGCTCTCTTTCTCTCTCTTTCCTCTCTCTCTCCTTCTTTCCTCTCTCTGTCCCCTCTCTCCCTCCTTCCCCCCACCATGGATGTCCAATTCTGCCAACGCCTTCTTTGTTTCAGCTCTAGCCCTGCTCCCTCGCCTGGCTCCTGTGTGTATTTGGGTCCATTTCCGGACGCTGCCTTCTGTTCCTCTGATCTGTTTGTGTGCTCTTTGCCAGGGCCGTGCTGCTAGGACCACTGCAGCCTTACAGAAGGTCTTAAGCGTGTGAGCCCCAACCTTGCGCTCCCTCGGTTGGCTACTCTGGGTCTTCCTGCTCTGCATATCAACTTCAGAATCAGTTTGTCAATACCTGGAAAGGAACTTGCGGGGATTTTAAGCGTGGATCAGCTGGGGAGGCCTGAAATCTGGACGGCACTGCCCTGTCTTTACTGTCCCCCAGTGTTTCAGAAGGGAAGCGAAGGCACTGAGGAGTCTTCCACACAGTCCTTGTTTGTCTTTGTCCCCCAGTGACACTCTCTAGTGGACACTCACTGTGGGGTGAGAATGATGGTTTTCTTAGGTTGTGCTAAGTCCTGTTCACAGCCCTGGGGACATGGCTGTGGACAAAGACAGATTTCCTGCCATCAGGACCTGACACTCTAGTGGTTGAGGAGGAGACATGGCAGGGTGGGGTGGCAGGCTCTGTGCACCAGCCCTGTGACCTTACACAGGCTCACACTCAGTGCCTTGGTTTCCCCACCTGTAAAACAGCAGGTCCTGCCGGGTATGGTGGCGCACACCTGTAATCCCAACAGCTTGGGAGGCTGAGACAGGAGGATTACAGGATCAAAGCCAGTCTCAGCAACTGAGCGAGGCCCTAAGCAACTTATCAAGATCCTTCTCAAAATAAAATATAAAGAGGGCTAGGGATGTGGTTCAGTGGTTGTGCACCCCTGGGTTCATTCCCTGGTACCAAACAAATAAACAACAACAAATGAACCTCAGCAGGACACAGTAATGACAAGGCTCAGTGACACCTACTTCATAGCATTGTAGCAAAGCGAATTAATACTTTTTTTAAGGGGGGGCAGAGAGTGAGAGAAAGAGAAAGAATCAATTTTATTTATTTTTTCATCTGGCCTTTGTTTCTCTGACACTTAGTTGTGTACATGGTGCTGGGGTTTGAACCTGGGTCCTCACGCATGCCAGGCAAGTGCTCCAACTGCTGAACCACTGCTCCAGCCCTGAATTAATACATTTTTTGAAAGTTTTTTTTTTTAAGAGAGGGACAGAGAGAGAGAGAGAAAGAGAGAAACAATTAATTTTTTTTAAAGTTTTTCATGTGGCTTTCCTTGCTCCAAGACTTTGTTGTGTACGTGGTGCTGGGGTTTGAACTTGCGTACTCGCGCATGCCAGGCAAGCGCCATAACTGCCGAGCCACCGCTGTAGCCCCCTTAAATATCAAGTACATCATGAATGCCTTATGCCGGGTGCGATGGTGCACGCCTGGGATCCCAGCAGCTCGAGAGGCTGAGGCAGGAGGATTGCAGACAAGCACCACACAGAGCGTTTCCAGTGGTTCTCGGTGCTGCAGAGAAAAACAAAGCAGAGACAGGGACTGGGGAGTGCAGCTTTGGAATGGAACTGAAGCGTGCAGCTGCGAAGGTCATAGAGAAAGCAGTGGAAGCCAGGACGTGGCACCATCTGGAGGCTGTGCCAACCCAGCCTAGCCCGGCCCCTCCCACTGCACCAGGCTGTGAGCAGGGGTTTGTAGAGGATGCACAGTGCACTTCCTCCCTCCAAAACCCGCAGTGGAGCAGAGCCGTAAGGCTTGGGGGACAGGCAAAGCTCAAGGACTGGCTGTGCGGCTCCGCCAGACACACGCACCCATGAGGGGTGCTCTGCAGGCGTTCCGGGACTCTCTCCTGCTGTGGGTCAGTGCCCTTGCTGGGGAGGTGGAGAGGCAGTAGCGAGAGCACACACTGGCCCTCCGGTGGCCACTGAGAACCCAGGCAGAGAGGCAGAGGGAAGGAAGTGGCGGGCTGCAGGAGTCTGAGCTGTAGAGAGCAGCAAGAGCAGGGCCCAGCCACCTTGCTCTGTGTCCCTGCGCCCAGGTCCCATTCTCAGGGACCGAGTAGTTTGTTTGTTTCAAAGACAGAGGGACAATGAGAGAGGCAGAAAGAATCAATTCTATTTAGTTTTCCATGTAGCCCTCATTGCTCCAATATCTTGTTGTGCACATGGCATTGGAACTCGAATCCGGGTCCTCACACATGCCAGGCAAGTGCCACAACCACCGAGCCACCACTCCAGCCCTCCCCGACTGGTTTTTAAAAGACTCCTACATGATTCTCCCTGCCCCAAAATAAAATCACTGAACAAGAGGATAAGTCTCTGTCCATAGGTTAAATTCACCTATTCCAGGGTCCACTTGGCCCATGAAAAACATGCCCCTCATCCCGGGCAGCTGCAGCCAGCCTTTCACCCTCACACACAGTGGCAAAAGGAATGGCCTGGGGCACCCACAGTCAACAGTCACCCTGTGGGGAGGGAAAGCCATCTCCCTCTGCTGCCAAGCACCCCACAAGGCCCTTGGGTGGGGGGCAGAGAGCAGCCCTAGCTCTCACCTCTCCCACGAATGACTTTAAAGAAACCTCTTCCTCTTAGTTAGCTGAAGATAAGGCTTGGGGCAAGGGTCACAGCACCATTTGTCTCCCTCTTAGCTGGTCCTTTGGGGGTTTATCTGTCACCTCTCTGCAGAATGTGGTCACACCATCGTCCTCAGCTTGGGTCCAATCAGAAATCCTAATGCACTAGGAAAACGTCTTCTAGCATGTTCTATTGTAGCCTATGCCACTGAGTTGCTTAAGAGAGTCCCTCTTACAGGACTTTGAGATTGTTTTGGCAATTTTGCTGTTCTAAATACTGCTTCGGTAAACATCCGAGTGTCAGTCCCTGCTGGTCACCTCCAAGTGAGGCTGTTTCCTTAGGCTACACTGATGTCTGTGTTACAGATGAGACCTAAGCCCAGGCTGTTGGTTCCTTCTTCCACCAAGCAAGCCAAAAGGGTGCTAGGTCCATTCCTAGGAATAAAATGTCACCAAATAGGAAAACCAAGATGCTGTTGTATTTGTTGAATGCCAAACAATAAGTAATTAATTTCTTCAAAATTAATTAAGTCTTTGAAAGATGAAGTTTTGCATTATGTTACCCAGAGTAAGGGGTGGGCCGGGGACCATGGAGGCCCAATCTTGCTGGTTTGTTAATGGCATTTCAGAGTACAATGTGGTGCCCAACAAAAGTTTTCTGACAGTTGCATGCCCGAAACCTATCTTAGTTAATAATTGATGCTGAAGTAGCTGCTCAGGAAACTGAAACTAATTTTATGTCTGATTTATTCAGCAAAGAAACATAAGTCTTGTATTTGCAAAGACACTTATTTTGTATCTTAGGTGGCTTTGCCTATGGTTTTGACCCCTCATGTACCCCCAAACCTTTCTTTGGGATTCCAGGATTCCCGTGAACTCCAGGCCATAGCCCTGTCTGTTGAACCTTGACCCTAACTAAGCTCAGTGCTATCCAGTAGTAAATCAGAGGGGTGCCTTAGCATTGCTAACTGTGACAATTTAGAAGGTGGACCCACATGCCCAGTTTGACAAGTTGACATGTTTGGAGTTTGCTTTGGTTTGAATGTGTCCCCTAGACTTTGGAAAATTAGTCCCCACTGAGACAGCATTAAGAGATAGGGAGACTTTAAAAGATGATCAGCTCAGAGTGGCAGCACCCAGTGGATCAGTGCCAGGTGAATTGGTGATTGCAAAAGCATTCTCTCTCTCTCTCTCTCTCTCTTTTTTTTTTTTTAAGAGGGGCGGGGAGAAAGAATCAATTTTATTTATTTTTTTTCTCAAAATAAATAAATTTTATTTATTTCTTGTTTTTCTAACACTTAGTTGTATATGTGGGGCTGGGGTTCAAACTCGGGTCCTCACACATGCCAGGCAGGTGCTGTACCTCTGAGCCACTGCTCCAGGCCCAAGGGCATATGCTTATAAAGCAAGGCTGTCCCCTGCTTTCCCTCTCTGGTGTGCTTATGTCCCTTGCTGCCATGCACACAGCATGCGACCCTCGCTAGGCATGACCCCCCACTTAGACTTGCCAGCCTCCAGGACTGTGAGCCAAGCTTCGTTTCTTTATGAATGACCCTGTCTGAGGTGTTCAGTTACAGCAACAGAAACCCGTCGAAGGCAGCTGAGGAGGGCCTTGGCAGCCATTCCTTTGATCCCTTCCTTACAGAGGAGGGAACCTTAGGCAGTTGATGGGGGGCGGAGTTGGAGCCTGTGACTCTGTCCAGCATCACCGTGTCCCCCCAGAGGTCCAGCATTTCTGAGATGGTAGCAGTTGGTGTTACCAGTGTCACCTTGCCTAAACCTAAGAAGATACTAGGTTTTTGCACCCTCCTGGTGGTTGATATCAGACTGCAGACGAGTGTGCATGAATGGTGCTAGAGCACAGTTGGTAAATGGAGACAGGCAGAATCCCATCCCGCAGCCCCACTGCCTCGGTCGAGCGGGGGCCCCCCAGACCCTCTGCAAACCGGAAGCAATTATATGCTTGATAATGACAGGGCACAGACCCCCAGCGTACGCTGTAGATGGTATCTGACGTGAGTCAGCCTGGCAGGTCTCTGCCTGCTTCTCCTGATTTTCAGCAATCCTTTCAAGCTCCAACAGGACCTGTTTAATAGATTGCTGAGTCCTAAGGGAAAATCAGATAGCTCTGGTCTGTTTGGTATTTCTTTACTTCACCTCTGATATGAGGTTTATAGAGTGAGGAACCAGGTGAAGCTGTAAACTTGTCCTGGGATGTGTACTTGGTATTTTAAACTCTGATGAGAAGGACTTGCTTCAGCCATCCAGCTAGGCTGCCAGTCCCAACAGATGGTCCTTTCTGAGGCCAGGCCACAAAAGGGCTCTTGATGTGGAGTTGTCTGGGTGCTGAGGGAGGAGAGAACCCTCTCGAATGTCAGGGTAAGACCTGGTTTCTCAGGATGGAGATTACCTGTTCTGTGCTGTGCACTTGGCCTTGAACCCTGACCCCTCTGTTCTTTGCGGACCCGCCTTCTACTTCGGCCTACAGAACTGACCATCCTGCCTCTAAGAAGAGGATCTTGGCTGCCACATTAGGATGGACACTGACCACTAGCCATTAATGACAAGTGAGTCACACCAGGCAACGTGGTCAGGGTCTTTAAAAGCCATAGAGCTTCTCTTTCCATCTTTTGAGGACCCTGGACAGTTTTGCCCAAAGCAGGTAAGAACCTGACTCTGTCATCTCTCATTGCTGTGCTGCTTCCTCTGTGCGTGTCATCCTGTCTTCCTGGACTACATCTATTTATCCCAGGCTGTGAGCTTACAGTGACCCTTCTCCTCTTTGTGCACCTCTGCCCCGGCTGTGATCTCTTGAATCACACCTTCATTGGGAGCAACCCCCGCAGGCCGGACTCCAGGGCCGCCCTCCCTGACCCCAGCCCCTTGCTCCTGTTTCTTCAGGTGCCCTCACTCCCTCTGCACGAATGTTTAGCTGTCAGCACCCTGCCCGGATCCCATGTCCCCATGTTAGCTCTCCTGGCCTCCTCGCTCAGCTTGTGGAGAGAGGCTCCTGCCATTCCGGGCCTTGAGTCCCCAGCCCTCCTCTGACCTCCCATGGGCCCAGCCTGCTGCCCTGGTCAAGCATTTGGAGCTGCTCTTGCTGATTTTTTGTGAACCTGCCTCGCCAAGTCCTAGGCTGGGGTGAACCAGGAGCACCTGCTTTCTCCGCAAAAACTGGAGAAAATGTGGGATGTAAGCTGTTGTTGCAGTCGGTCCCACAACAAGTCCTTGCTACCCAACTTCTGTCACCATTTCAGGGCCTCAAGGACTTTTTTCTATAATGAAGTTTCCCAGCAATGAAATTTTAAAAGAAAAATCTCAGGATTGGGATTTGATGTAGCCTGTTAGTGCCAATGGCTTTGACTTAGTTCTGTTTTGGGACCAGATGGAGAGAGAATGTCAGGGGTAAGACCCGGAGAAGCCTCGGGGTGATGCCTCCGTGTGCCCGTTTGCTTCCTGAGGATGGAACGAAAGCTCTCAGAATTCCTAGTAAACTTGATGCTCTTCATGTGATCCGCTGCCTTGGCGCAGGCTTCAGGGCTCTGTGGACTCTGAAGCCTTTGGAGTGCAGACTTCAGTTCAGAGGTGTCAGGTGCAGCCACCCTCATTCATGCCAAGAATCTAGAAGATTCTAGAAGATTCTTAGGCAGCACCTATAGCTTATGCATCTAGCAATCTCCCTGTGAGGACTCAATCCTACAGAAATCAAACGGGGGCCAAGACAGGCTGCAACACTGCCACAGGAGAGGGGCGGTCTCTTCTGCGCTCGTTGCAGGAAGTGGTTGGATACGTGGATGCTGCGTCATATCATTAAATGTTAAAAAGAAGAGAATGCTGGCTTTGAAAACTGCGTGTGATATATTAAACAGATAAAGCCGTTGCCACACCAGTGCAGTTTAGGACTTAAAAATGTCGCTGAACAGGTGGTAACTAGGGCCATGTGTCACTAAGGTGACTAAGGGATCAGAAAGGATGTGTGCAGACTGGCACTAGTGACCTATTGGGGCTGAGATGGAATAAACCAGACGCAGCAAGTCAAGGGTCAAATGTTTTCTCTCATACGCAGAAGTTAGAAATGAGGAATTATAAAAAGCAGGGGCTGGAGCAGCGGCTCAGTGATTGGAGCGCTTGCCTGGCATGCATGAGGACCCAGGTTCAAGCCCCAACACCATGTACACAGCTAAGTGTTGGAGAAACAAAGGCCAGATGGAAAAATAAATGAAATTGATTCCACTCCCTCTCAAAAAAAAAAAAAACAACAACAAAAAACCCCAGCTGTGTCTGGTTTATTTCACTTAGCCTGAGGGTCTCCAGTTCCATCCATTTCCCAGCAAATGCCGTAATTTCCTTCTGCTCTGCGGCTGAGCCAAACGCCACAGGGTCTATATTACCACAGTTTCCTTCTCACTTGTCTGTTGATGGGCACTGAGCCCTTTCTCCTAGTATGAGCCATCGCCACCAGCCACCCACAGAGCTGCCCATCTTCCCAGACAGAAGCCTGCTCCCTCGTGGGAATGGAGCCACATGACACCCGTCCTTCTGCGGCTGGCTCAATTCATCTGGCCTGATGTCCTCAGGGTTCAGCCGTGTTATAGCATGTGTCAGAAGTGCCTTCTTTTTAAGACTCATTATTATCCACAATGATACTCTACAGACCCCATTTTTAAAGAGCCATTCTTCATTGCAGGACATGTGGTTTGCTTGCCCCTCTCAGTGTCTGTGAGGAGCGCTGCTATGAGGTAGGATGGGGTGTCCAGACAGCTTCCCGAGACCCAGAAGTGGAATTTCTGCTAGCCCTGCTCCTGCTTTTTTGCTTGTTTGTTTTTGTTTTTTAAGAGAGAGGGACAGTGAGAGAGAGAGAGAGAATCAGTTTTATTTAGTTTTTCATGTGGCTTTTGTTGCTCTGACACTTTGCTGTGTCCGTGGTGCTGGGGTTCGAACCCACATCCCCGAGCTTGCCAGCCAAGTGCTGTAACCACTGAGCCGCCGCTGCAGCCCTGCTCCTGGTGTTTTTGAGGAGCCACCTCCGTGTTCCGCGGTGGCGGCACCGTTTTCTTTCCTGTGCATAGGAACATGAGGTCCACCTCTTCTACATCACTGCCAACACGTTCTCCTGGGGCTTTTGTTTTCTGTTTCTGCTTTTTGACAGTAGGCACTGTACCGTGGGGATGGGGAGACAGAGCACTTTGGAACCAGCAGATGATGCTGTCCCCAGAAACTGAGTCCCATCCACTTACACATCATGAAGGTGGGGTTTGGTTTGGTGGGTTTTTAAGTTCATCATATGGGAATGTGCCTGCAATTTTATAACCAATTTCTTGTATTACTGTTCTGAAGTCATTAACCCCCAAGAAAAAAAAAATCACTAAATCTGTGTTAAATGGTTTTTTGCTCCTTTCTCCGACAGTTTAGTGAAGTCCTATTTGTTTTCCACAGACTAACTTTGTTGTTCAAAGTACTAATCCCCCAGAGTGCTCAGGAAGGCCGGAGAGCTGATGAGAATTTGGACTTGAGGAAATGTCCTCTTTCTTCAAGGATTATTCTTAAAATATGTCTCAACCTGTTGCACATAGTGGCACATACCTGTCATCCCAGCGACTTGGGAGGCTGAGAGAGGAGGATCATAAGTTCAAGGACAGCCTCAGCAAGTTAGTGAGGTCCTGTCTCAAAATAAAAAATAGAAAGGACTAGGGATGTAACTCAGAGGTAAAGCACTCCTAGGTTCAGTTCCCAGTTTAACCTTATATTCAAGCATATACAGACACTGGAACAGAAGTTTATTTTATTTTTGATTTTTGCATATAAAGTAACAATATGATATGCATTTGTTCCTAAGCCAGAATCACCCCTATATCGCCCAGTCTCTTGCTTCTTAGTTTAAAAAGGAAGACAAAGGGGTAGTGGACAGTGTGCTGATTTGCCTAAAATGCCATAACCCCTTCCCTCCTCCCAAACCCAATGGTTTTAAGCCACATAAAAAGTTGTCCTGAGTTTCCCGTGGCCTTCTCAACTCCTGTAGGCCTCTGGTGTACCCACCACCAGGCCCTCAGCGGGGCCCCGGTCAGATGCCTGTATCTCGGAGGTCAGCAGAACCTCTTCCCCCTGGCTTCCCCTGGGCCTCCCACCTGGAGGCCACTGCCTTCTGCTTCATTCACCCTTGGTTATTTGTGTGGTGCTTGTTTTCCTGCACGATGGAGGGCCGGCCTTGAGGTCTGGGCTCCGGTCCTGCACCTTTGGTTTCCAACACAGGATGCGCACACACATGTTTAGTGAACTAAGAATGGGTTGCTGTGAGCATGGACAGCAGTGCTTGTAATTAAAATGAGGTATGGAATAAAGGCAGGGCTGTGCTTTCAGCAAGACCAAAACATTGCTCTTGGGGCTGGAGCGGTGACTCAGCAGTTGAGGTGCTTGCCTGGCATGTGCTAGGACCTGGGTTCGAACCCTAGCACCATGTCCACAACTAAGTGTCAAAACTAAAATACCAGATCAATAAATAAAATTGATTCCCTCTTCTTTTCTCTGTCTCACTCTCCCTCTATCTTTAAAAGAAAATCACTCTTAGAAAACTAACCTAGGAAGTGGCCGAGAACAAGGATTCTAGATGTCAGTCTAAAGTCTGCCCTTGTCACCCGCACGGTAGTTCTGGGCCATGCTCCTTGTCTGCATCAGGGATGGCTCTGGCCGAACACACCTTCAGGAGAGTTCTCTCTGGATCATGAGAAAGCACGTCAAACGAGCCTCCTAACATGGCTTTACTTATGGGCAGCATTGTATAAGTGGGACCTCAGATACCCTGGAATCTGTCAAGTCCTAACGCTCATGTTTCTGTGCGTGACCTGGAGTTCCCACACCCACTGAGCATGTGCAGGGGGAGAGGTAGGTCCCAAGGGGCCTGAGGGTCAGCGAACGGGCCCTGGTGTCAGGACCTCCTGGGATTCACTCGGTGAAGAAAGACGTTTCTGTTCCTGTTTCCGTTCCTACGCATACCTCCCTGAGAAGAAAGTACAACCTCAGGAGATAAAACAAAGTTATATGAATCGTGCTAACCAACAAGTGGCAGTTATAACCAGGGAGAGGACTCAGCAAAGAAGAATTGGTTAGACTCCTTACGGGGAGATCTAAGCTGGTAAGATAATGGAAAGAGGTGGAAATGCTTCTGTGTGGGGAAGAGAGAGAGAGATTAGCTAAATGTGACCACGCTACTCATTTGCTGGATGTAAGCTTCTTAGGAGATGATGAAAAAAGTCTGCTTACAATATGTAAAGCATGTGACACCCTGGAGTTGGAACTTCTTTAAGAGCAGAGCTCCCAGAGGCCTGAGGACTAGAATCCCCTGGAGACCATGCTGATCCAACAGCTGCCTGACCACAAAGAGGCGAGCGGAGCTCTAGAGCCCCGGCTCTGGAGGCCACTCCAGCATTGCCTCCTTGTGGCAGGGGTGGAGGGTGACAGTGGCTGCTGGAGAGGCTTTAGTTGCATGAAGGTGCAATCACAGGAAGGAAGGTACGCTGGGACTGACCTCTTCACAGAAAACACCCACACCACTCCTAGAAGGTTGGAGCAAGGCCCTTGTGTCAGCACGCAGTGTGGCTTGGTTACAAGCACAAATCCCAGTTAGATGGGCAGGACATTGCTTTCCCACTTCATTTCAGCTGCTGTGCAACACATACTTAAAAATTTGATATAATAGATAAGAATTGTAATCTAGAGCTGGAATGGTGGCTCAGCAGTTGGAACGCTTGCCTGGTATGCACAAGGACCCAGGTCCAAACCCCAGCTCCATGTACACAACCAAGTATAAGAGAAACAAAGGCCAGATGAAAAAATGAATAAAATTGATTCTCTCTTTTTCTCTCTCTTGCTCTCTTCTCTCTTTAAAAAAAAATCATAAAATATTAAAAGAAACAAAAGAATTATAACCTAGGTGAAGATCAGCCCAACGTAAAGCAGAAAGGGCAGTAACTCATGATGTGAGGTGCAACAGCAGCGTGGCTGTGCGTTGATGCATCGTTTTAAACAGAACATTAGTGCATGGGTCACTTAAACAGCTTCCCCCCAGGCGAGCTCTGTTCTGGGAGCAAGTAAGCAAAAGCTGCTGCCTTGGGAAGGGATCCTGTAGCTCAGTCCCCTGCCCCATTAAAGTGCCCTTCTTGAGATCCATCCCCTGTTCCCAGGACTGGGTGGAAATCTAACTGAAGAGCAAAGTTGGTGATAGAGCCATTCGCACATGGTTGTGATTTTAATGAACGTCACTTTTTGGTTTTTAGGGTGAAGAAAATGGCCTTCCGGATAGTACTGGAGAACCCCTATCAGGTATGTGATCAGCTGAAAGCCATCAGGGCTGCAGCAATAGCCGGTGTGGCTAAATGAGCTGAGAGCGTGTTTATCATGCACTTCTGTTTGTGTGGCTTTATAACTTTGTCATCTTGCGTAACCAAAGCATAGAACCTGTTGGTCACACTCCATCCCCATTGTCTTCTGGACATCACACACACACTCTGTCTCAGTCCAGGTTCCCTGGGCCAGACAGCTGTGCTGCGCCCAGTACCAGTGCACACATCTGGAGTCCCCATCTCCTTTGAGTCCCTTTGAGTGCTGAGGGGCTCACTTCCTGAAGGCCGTGCCCTGCATATGCTGTGAATGCTGGTGGTGAGTTCCCGGCTGTACGCCTTGGTGGCAGAATGGCCTGGGCTCTTGGCCTCCCTTCTTCCCAGGAGCCCTTGTGCAGGGCCAAGTTGGAAAGGAAGAGGGGGAGGGTTTGGGGAGGGGGATGCCTTGCTTGAACTCTTAAAATTTGTATCGCAGAGGAGACGATTTTTCCACACTACGTGCCACGGAGAACTGCAGGGAATAGACTATCCTAACACAATCTCAGATTCTTCAGAGAATATTTTCTCTGAGCTAACCCGCCTTTGCTTAGAAAGCGGACAGCAGATTCCACGTTGGGCAGGTTTAGGACTGGGCCACAGTGGTCACCCAGGGGATGTCGGCGTGGGATCAACTCTCTGGGCTGCGGCTGTCCCCTTCCCCCTCCTCCTCCAGCATGTGAGAAGCTTCTGGCATTGGGTCATGTGTTATCTCCCACTCCTTACCCTTTTTCCACCTTTAGTGACTTTAGTCAAGAAAACTTTAAAGGTTCCTTTTCCGGGATGGAGCAGTGACTCAGTGGTTGAAGCACTTGCCTGGCATGTTCAAGGACCCGGGTTCAAATCCAACACCATGTACACAACTAACTGAGCATCAGAGAAATGAAGGCCAGATGAAAAAAAAAACATAAAATAACTATCTTTCTCTTCCTGTCTCTAAGAAAAACAAGATTCCCCTTTCTTCCTGTGCTAGGGATTGGACCTAGGGCCCTGAGCATACTAGACAAGGGCTTTACCACTGAGCCCACACATCCCTAGCCCATGTATTTCTTTACTAATTAAAAAACATATATTTCAACTTTTTAACATCCTCCACAATAAAGTAACATGTTAGCTAAATTAAAAATGAATAAGCACATTTGTTTAGGAATAACTATTGAGTTATTTAATGAGTTAGGGTCCTTGTTAATTAATAAAATTATTAATTCTATTGATAATTAATAGAATGAGGCAGAGGGGCTTAACTTTTCACTGTGACAGTGGGTAACATGGTGGTGTGCTGTGGGTACACATATGCTGCTCTTGGGAGTGGGAATCATGCAGTTCAAGTTGGGGTTGCAACACCTCCTGTGTGCCCAGCCCCTGGATCATCTGGGTGTCTTGTGGTTTTCTCTTGTTTCCCATAAACAAATAAATGAGAGACTTGGATCAGTGGCTTAGCTCTTCCATGCAGGCTGGCAAAAGCAGATCTGGAAATTTGGTGTTTAAGAGATTTATTTTTACTCTGTTGTACTTACAACAGATTGTGCACCATCTCCCAGGCGCTCTCACACCGTACGCCTGTGAAGTGCTCACGGCTGCCCTGCATGCAGGCCCCGTTATTTTCTTACCATACGGACGTGGTTTGGGAGTGTCGGAGTAAATGGGATTCGAGGGCTGGGCCTAGCTCTGAGCCAGTCCCAAGGACCACAGCAGACCCTCTGGGGCCTGCAGAGTGCGTCCCTGTGTTGTGCAGATGTTGACCGCTGGGCACCCTGCAAGAGGGTGAGGTTCAGAGCCTCAGAGGGGACAGAGCCTAAGTCTGCCCCAGCACCCCCAAAGTCAGCACCCCCAAAGTCAGCCTCTGAGCCAGTTTCCAGAGAAGCTTGCCACTTTCTATGGGAAGACCCTGGCCTTAACTTTTATTTATTTAATTCTTGCCCTTTGAAAACATTGGCCATCTGCAATTCAGTTTACAGCAGCTTAAAATAAGCAACAGGGGCTGGGTGGAGGGCACTCGGGTGGAACAAGAGCCTGGACAGGAGTGTGGAATGACAGCGACCGCTGATAATCAAGGAGAGAGGGAGGATAGTGCCCTGAACAAGCAATTGAAGACAGGTGCCACACCCCCAGGGCAGGGCCCAGAAAGCAGAACCTTCCCACGGCAGCAGTGAGCTGTGCTCGGCTACCCTGGTGACAGACACGAGAGGTCTGCGGTGTTCTCACACAAATGTTCCAAATGACAACGTGTGGGCAAGAAAGGAATAGGCTCCATTATAAATACGTAGAACAACCCCAAATTGGAAGTTTCATTTCCCCCGGGTGCCCGGTAAATTCAAGCATCACCCATGGGTTCCAAATCTGAAGAAATAATTGAAGAAAACCCTGGTTGTGTGCTCCCTCTGAGGGGCAGAGATAGAACGTGGTCCCTGACGCTTCGACACTCGCTGCCAGTGTTTCAGGGGTGACCTCAGTTAATCTGGTGCTTACCTAACCTGGATGCACAGTAGGATTGTGATTTTTTTCAGATTAGGTCCATGGAGTGGCACTCTTATACATTCTTGTGTCTCCTCGCCTCAGAACCGTGATCAAATTCACTTAAAAACCTATGCTAAATTTTAACTTGGGTCCTTTCATACATGGGTTTGTTTTTTCTCCTGGTTTCTACACTCCATCTTAGCGTGAAGACAGAAATGAGGCCAGGGTCATTTATTCGCTTGTATCCACCCAGTTCGTCAGTGAGCCTCCTCTGCTGCCACCAACTTCTTTTCTTCTTAAACACAAGAGAAAGAAATGAAATCATGTTGATTTCCCGTATGGTTAAAAAAATCAAACACCCACCAAAATCCCTTGGGTCTGTTTTTTGATAGACAAAAATAATTCTTCATTACTTTCCAGTTCATACCATAAAACTTCCTTTGATGAATACTGTGCCGTGTGCACACCCCAATCCAGTGATCCTTGAAGTCAGAAACTGGCATTTTAAATGTATTTACTTCCAGCCACGTTGGAAAGTGTGCACAGAAAAAGACAGACATTGCACCCTTAATGAGTGTAACAACATCTGGGTGCGGTGGCTCATTCCTGTAATCCCAGTGGCTCAAGAGACTGAGACAGGGGGATCACAAGTTCAAAACTAGCTTCAGCAGCTTAGTGAAGCCCTAAGCAACTTAGCAAGACCCTGTCTCAAAATAAAATATAAAAAGGACTGGGGATGTGGCTCAGTGGTTAAGCACCCCTCCGTTCTGTAAAATCAGAAAAAAGGATAATGATACTGGTGTAAATTCAGGCAGAGATGTTTATTGGGATTTGTTGCTCTAGGGCCAATTTCACCTGCGCCGCCATGATGAGGGCGGGCATGGGAAGTGGCAGGTGGCCACAATGGCAGGCAGGGAAAATGGCATTGGACCTTTTCCAGGCAGCTGGTTTTGCCGACTAACTGGAAGTTCATGATGGGCTTGGTCCTTCAGAGACTGGCTGGTGGGCCCATCAATCCACTGGAGCTTGTCCACCAGCATCCAGATTGACTGTTGTTTTCCTGGGCAAGCTGCCCTTTGCCCTGCCCCTTAGCCAGCAGGCTTGGCCTCAGTGTCTTTGGCTGAAGCCACGCCCCCAGCCAGAGACCATGCTGCTGTGAGGTGTGGGCTAGCTGAAGCCACGCCCCCAGCCGGCCTAACACGTTCAATCCCCAATACCCCGCTAAAAGAGAAAGTGTAACAGCAGGAGTTACTTCTTGGTATTTTGTAGACTCTAAAGATGATAATTTATCAACACCTAGGATAGAGTTATTTTATTTCAGAATCATGATAGTGTGCTGTTTCTAAAGTTGCAGGTCTAAAATGTGTACTGTTTGTGTTGAACCAGTCCAATGCCTAGTTCTCCCGGGGAACATCATTACATAGAAGCTGGGAGCGAGCAGGAGTCCTGGAGTGCATGGGAGGGAAGCGCCAATGTGCTAATAGCTCCCGAGAGGCCAGGGTGTGCCAGATAAAAGGGCACCTCCCCTCCAGGGAGACACTGTAAGTGCACACATGATTCAGTGATCCGAGTGATCCGCTGCCAGCATCCTCACTGGAGCCACTTGGAGGCTCGACGAGTCACGACGTTGGTGAAGTATGAATCTTGTTCCGCTCCACCATTAAGTGTTAACGGACTGGCATTTTATAACCTGCCAGCCCCAAAGCTGAGAGTTAGATGCAGCCCTGTCGGACATCGACCTCCCTAGGGACCATCGCGCTTGGCTCCTGAACTCTTCTTCACAGTGTGCTGTAAAAACCTCTGTATGAGAAAGGATGAAGAGGCAGGGAGGGGGTGGGGTGGAGAATGCCCTAGGGAAGGCCGTTGATCTGCTGTGATGTGGAGTGAGGTATCCAGGGGTCTCACTGTGTTGTGCAGGTTCCTCCCCAGCCCTGGTATTGAGGGTTGCAATCGGGGCTCATGCATGCTAGACAAGTGCTCTATCACTGAGCTCCATCCCCAACCTGTTCAGACTGGTCCTGACCTCCTGCATCAAGCCATCCTCCTCCCTCAGCCTCCCAAGTAGCCGGGACCACAGGCACCCTGCATGTCTCCAAGGATTCTTACCACCAGACACTTCTCCAAGAGAAGTAGCTGCAGTTCCAGAATCTAATTCTGGCAGGCCCTCCTGACCAAACTCTTGCTTTTGGGGTGTCTTTGAGACAATGGTTTTCAGCCCTGGCGGCACATTAGAAGTCCCAGGGAACTTTCAGAAGTTTCCGTGTGCTGCCTGCACCCCAGGCTAATTAAATAAGGATCTTGGCAGGTGGGACCAGATGTCAGGATTTTGTAAATTTCCCTGAGGGGGTGGAGGGGGATAGTGGTTTTGGTTTCACCCCCCACCCCGACCTAAGTTGAGATCTAACTGCATCTGGAAGGCTGTGGGTTACCATCCCTCAGCCGCGGCTGTCATTACTGCTTGCCATGTGCTGGGCCAGGGCTTTGATGGGCTATCTCCTTTGATCTCACAACCGTGGCATGAGATAGGTGTTGTTATTCCTGTTCAGAGCGAGACCGGGGCTCAGCACGCTCAGAAAAGTGTCCAAGTTGCATACCTGCATGGTGCCAGTGCCCATGAGGCTCACGCTGGGAATCTGCAGGTACACGGTGGCCCCTTCTCCACAGCAGCTGAAAACCCTCCTTCTGCCTGCGTGTGATTCAGTTAGCACTAGGAAGGAAAAAAAGCAACTGTTGGTTTGAAAATTTCTAGAGAGTGCTTCATGAACTGCCCAGAAGTTTCTGATTTGGCTGTTTTGTTTTTTTTTTTTTAACTATGTCATACTTCTCATTTATTTGATTTATTCCATAGCTATTTATTGGGCACCTGCTGTGTGGCTGGCATGCAGCAGGGATATCAGACATCAGAGGCCTTTTCCTTTCGGAGCTTATATTCTAGTTGAGATGGATAGTGAACATGGAACTAGTGGCAATTTCATATGGTGGCAGGGGCCTTGCTGAAGGTGAATAAGGGTGACAGGGTGGTACCTGGCAGGGGGACGCTACTGCTTGGCTAAGAAGGGGCACAAGACCTGAACTGGGCAAGTGAGCCAGCCATGTGAGAAGTGAGGGAGGGGGACAGGGACATGCAGCTGCAAAACCCTGTGGCAGGATCAAGCTTAGTGTTCTGGGGACAGGAGTGGGTGGGCAGCAGCAAAAGAGGGGAGCCAGGAGACTGTGTGCAGCCTCCTTTCTCCTGTGTACTTAAAAAATAAAAACTGAGCATCATTCAGTGATGAAAATGCTTTCTCATCGTCATTGATCTCATCTAGTCCATGACATGCAGGAATCATTCCATGTCCACTTTACAGAGGCCCCTGAGGCCCTGAGAAGTCGAGCCTCAGGGAAGCTGGACTGCAGGGCTATGAGGGGCCCTACCCTTCACACACAGTGCTTGTCATTGGAAAGGCTTCAGGTTCAAATCTGATTCCCCCCTTATATGATGAAGATTTCTGTGGCCCCAAAAATCCCTCACCCCTTTTGCCTGTTCACATTTAATATCACATGGTAGGTATTTAAAGTAGAGCAGGGCAAAATGTATCTGATTAAAAACAACAACAACAACACTTGTTGCCCCTGCTAAGTCCCCCAGAGAGCTAACTCCAATTTGTGAGTTTAAAAGACAGCTTCAAATTCACTCATGTTGGCCGAGGTTCTAATTCAGAAAATCCTTTGGCATTTGTGTTATTAAAATGCAGAAACAAAACTGAGTGGCTCTTTTGGCACACCATCTTATAACCTATGAAACTGCAGACACCTTCAGAACTCGTACTTGGTGCTGACCCAGGTGAGGGTGACACATTGTAACTGTACTTGGGTTGGGATGGACACTGGCCCAGCGTTGGTCTCTGGAGGTGGAATCTGGGCAGGTGCATTGGCAGCCTTAGAAGCCCCATACTTCTGACCCAGTCACCTATTCCTGGCAAGGTGACTGAAGATGTGGTCAAACGTTTATGTGAAAGGTCTGCATCGCACCATTGCTCACAGTTGTGAAAACTTGGAAAAACCCAAAGTGTTCAATAGTTTATGCAAAGTCCATAATTATACATATTTCCAGATTTTCTATACTGTCATTATATTAGCTTTTAATTATTTTAAATCAAACTTTAAAAAACAACATAAAGGCTGGAGCGGTGGCTTGTGGTAAAGGTGCTTGCATGGCATGCGGAGGACATGGGTTCAAACCCCGCACCACATACACAATGAAGTGTTGGAGCAACAAAAGCCAAAATTGATTCTCTTTCCTCTTTTTACGGACCCTCTCATTTAAAAAAACAAAAAACCCCAGGGAATCGAGGAGTCTGGTTTGGCTGGAGCACAGGTGCTATGTAAGGCAGCTGCCAGGGGACACAGGAAGAGTAGTGAGGACTGGCAGTCTTGGACTTGGTCGTGGAGGACTCCAGGGAGCTGGAGGTGCGCAGGCCGGTCCAGGCACTTGGGTGCTTTGGGGAGGTTATTTTAGTTACTGCCTTGGTGCGCTGAGTTGGAGATGCCACCTGCACACCAGAAGGCGCTCTCAGTGCTCAGTTCTGGCGGGGACAGCAGGGCGCTCATCGTTCACCCTGCACCCTCGTCGGTCCCTCCTCTGGTAAGCAGTGGGTAGGCATGTACTGTATGCCAAGGACTGTGCTGAGTCCTGCGATGCATGGGGAAAGCACCTTCGGTCTGCTGTGAGATCCCCAGGCGGAGCAGACATAGAAGGGGAAGCCAAGGGCTAGGAACAGAACCAGATGCCTCCTGGGAGACCCTCAGACTCGGCCCTGAGACCAGCTGGGGTCTCAGTGCGTCAAACAGAAGGAGGACGCACCTGGGACATGACAGGGACCGATGGGGAGGATGAGGCCTTCTGTGCAACACACAGCGTCCACAAGGGCAAAGGGCCCAGGCCTGCTCCACTGGCCTCCGCAGGGGGCTGGCAACACGGAGGCAGTGGCAGCAGGAGCTTCAGGGCATCTGAAGGGTCAAGTGAGGAGCTGCTGGGTTTTTTTTTGGTTTTGGGGGTTTTTTTTGTTTTGTTTTTTTGAGAGAAAGAGAATCAATTTTATTTAGTTTTTCATGTGCCTTTTGTTGCTGTGACACTTTGTTGTGTACGTGGTGCTGGGGTTCGAACTTCAATCCTTGTGCATGCCAGGCAAGTGACGAAACTGCTGAGCCACTGCTCCAGCCCCGAGGAGCTGCTTTTTTGATCTGGATTCTTCTGCCTGATCAGAACTGGTCTCTGGGTGTGTGTGCATATTTTGGGTAGTCTCCTTGAGCTAGACTCCCAGAGGTCACATCAGTTGGTCAGAGTGTGAGATTGTCAGGGCTCTTGTTTTGTTTTATGTTTTTTGCCTTTGAATTTGCCCTTGCCTCAGAATTGCTGGCTCTCAACTTAATGACCAAAATGACTCACTCTGTCCAAATTCTTTGCTTTCCCAAATTGGGAAAGCCGCTGTTCAGTGCAACACCACATGCAGTGCAGGTTGTGGCTTGGATCTGGACTGTTCCTTGAAGTCTCATGTTGGAATGGGACAATGTTCAGAGGTGGTGGCTTTGGGGAGTGATAGATCACAGGGCTCTGACCATCAGTGGATTAATCCATTGAGGACTGTGAGGAATACTGGGAGGTGGGACCGAGTTGAAGTAGGGCTCTGGGGATGTGCCCTGGAAGGGACCTTCTTCTCTCCAGCCCCTTCTTCTCTCCTCTCTGCTTCCTGGCTGCTGTGAGCTGAGCAGCTTTCCGCACTGTCCCTTCTGCCATGATGTTCTGCCTCAACTCTGGCCTGAGCAGTGGAGCCGGCCAACCAGGTACTAAACCATGAGCCAAAATAAATCTTCCTCCTCTAGGTTGTTCTTACCAGAGGTGTTGGCCAGAGCCACAAAAGCCTGAGTCACACAAGGACATCATGACTTCCCCAGAATCTTCCAAGCCAGTGACCTCCAAGTAGCCTGCGGCTGTAAAACCCAAATCAAAAGCCTTGTGAGTCAGTGGGACGGGATTTATGCTGCTTTGCCTGCTGTGTAGACACAGCTTAATACTTCATTGCAAATGGCGTTCCAGCGCCTCTTGACCACAGACTTCTTCCCACTCACGAGCCTGGGGACGAAATGTGGCAGAGGCCTGGATGTGAGAGGGCTGCCCTCCCCCTTCCAGTGGTCGCGTGCTCGCGGGAGCCAAGCTCTCCTCTGCCCGTCCTGCCCGACTGCACATGCCCCAGGCGGCTGGCTGCACTTCATAGGGAGCCCCATGTGAAGAAAAGATAGATAAAGGCACGGGGATGATAAGGTGGCCATAAATTTAAACAGTATGTCAATTATCACTTGTTTTCAAATATGCATATGGGGTGGATATTCCAGTTTTCATTTTTTAAGAATTTTAAAGAATTGTGCAATCTGTTGCACCCTGACACACGGTGTTTGCTGTTAAGCTTTCGAGGGGCAAGGGTTGAGGTGCTCACAAGTGTAGGCTGGCTCCCTGTGGGCTCGGCGGAGCATGGCCCCCACTGGAGGGGTGGTCTGCCCTCAGGAAGCACCTCTTCCCTGGAGCCGTCGTCATTCTGGCCAGTGCTCCCACAACTGAGCATTTGGACAGAAAGGGAGACTGGCTTTATAAAATCTTACAGCTGCTTCCACTCCAACACTCTTGTCTTCTGTGCAGAACAGTGGTGTGAGTATTGAGAAATGAGTGTTCTGAACTTGGCTGTGTGCTTTGACTGATGCGCTTGGCAATTCAGCAGGAAAAGGAAGGATGGAAGGAATGAGTGCGTTGGTCAAGCCGCTTGTTGACATGTGACTGCTTCTCCCTGCAGGTGTCAGCAAGGACCAGTCCTGCAGAGAAGACTGTGCTTGCTCCTCCTGCTCACTCCGGGCCCCCACCATAAGTGACTTGCTCAATGATCAGGACTTACTGGATGTGATCAGGATAAAGCTGGATCCATGTCACCCAACGGTGAAAAACTGGAGGAATTTTGCCAGCAAGTGGGGCATGTCCTATGACGAACTGTGCTTTCTGGAGCAGCGGCCTCAGAGCCCCACCCTGGAGTTCTTGTTCCGCAACAGCCAGAGGACGGTGGGCCAGCTGATGGACCTCTGCAGACTCTATCACAGGGCCGACGTGGAGAAGGTGCTGCGCAGGTGGGTGGACGAGGAGTGGCCCCGGCGGGGGCGTGCAGACCACTCCGAGCGCTTCTAGCTCCTGCGTCAGCCTCTGCATGTGCCGAGGAGGAATGTGGATGTGTTCTCTTTAAGAGTTTGGATGAGGACGTGGAATGGTGGACATTGGTTTCCCCCAAAGCTGGTGGTTTTGTGGAGGGGTAAGCTCTGTTTTGGTGGCAGATCTTTCTTTCTTTCCGCACATCTCTTTTAATTTAATATTTGAATCTGGACTTGGGAAAGAATGTTTTGTAGAATCACATAGGGGCCAAAGCCTACAATCAGAATGGGTCCATGCCAGGATGTCTGTCTGTGCAGACTGCTGAAGATTTCAATGGGACCTGAGACCCATGATGTACTCACACCAGATCGCTCAGATCAGTGGCGTTCGAGGCTCGGAGGAAACAGCGTTGGGGAGTGACCCCGTCTCTCCATTTGTTACCGTTTCATTATAAAGTACTTAGGTAGTTCATGGATGCGGTGTTATGTGGGCCTGTGCTACAGTCATTGTTATTCCCACATTATTGTCACCTGTGGGCTGTGGATAATGTCATTTGCTTTGAAATTTTTAAAAGAAACACATAAATTGATGGTTACTGGGAGAACATAGTGAAGAATCCATGGATTCATAAGCACCATGGGGATGGTATTTGATAGTGAATAGTACTCAAAATGCCCTTTTGGTACCGTGACTTTTTTAAAAGTAATATTTACTTTATCTTCTTTTATATAAGGCTGAGAACTTCATCCCTGAAACTTAATCATTAAATAAAAATCACCTGGTTCACTGGTGATGTGTAATGACTCCATCACCTATTATCCCAGCTAAACAGGACACGCTGACACCCCACAGTAAGACAGCCAAGAAAGGGCAACCCTGAGGTTGGTGCTGAAAGAAGGGAAAGCTTTAAAATTCAATTTTTTTGTACCAGGCATTAAACCTATGGACCCTTTTACCACTGAGCCACATCCCAGTCCTTTTTATTTATTATTTTTTATTTTGATACAGGGTCTCACTAAGTTGTTGAGGCTGGCTTTAAACTTGTGATCCTCCTGTCTCAGCTTCATGAGACACTGGGATTACAGGTGTGCACCTCCGCGTTTGGCTTAAAATCCAAATTTTATTTATTTTTAAGATTGAGGGACAGTGAGAGAGGAGAGAGACAGAGAGAAACAATTTTTTGTTTTAGTTTTTCATGTGGCTTTCATTGCTGTGACACTTTGTTGTATATGTGGTGCAGGGGTTCGAACCTGCGTACTCGTGCATACCAGGCAAGCACCTTTACTGCTGAGCCACTGTGCCAGCCCCTTAAAATCCAAATTAAAAAAAAAAATTTTTTTAAAGAGAGAGGGACAGTGAAAGAGAGAGAATCAGTTTTATTGAGCTTTTCATGTGGCCTCAGTTGCTCCAGCACTTTGTCCTGTACGTGGTGCTGGGGTTTGAATTCGCATCCTTGTGCTTGCAGGCAAGCGACTTAACCACTAAGGCATCACTCCAGCCCCAAAACCCAAACTTTTTTTTTAGGGCTGAGGACCGAACTCAGGGCCTTGTGCATGCTAGACAAGCACTCTGCCACTGAGCTAAATCCCCAACCCCCCAAAACCCAAACTTTTTTTCTTTTTTTTTTATTAGATGTATATAGAGATATAATTGAGGGGGAAACATTATCAAACCATCAATAAGCAATGTATATATACTTAGTTATCCAGGGCTAATGCCAAATCATGGATGCCCAACTTGGGTTTCCCCTGTTGCTGCTTCCCCCAGAAGAACTCCTGCATTAAATGGGTATCTCATGGAGGAATGAGATCTGCTTCTGAGATGGTTCCCCCATGTTCCCACTCTCCAGTCTCCTAGGAGTTCTTCCT
>PVKS010001267.1:0-42015 GCA_004027875.1 Aplodontia rufa
TTTCAGAATAAATGTTTTATATAGAAAAGGAAACAAAATTCTCAATTTATTTGGAAGATTGAAAATGAAATAAGGGGCTGGAGCAGTGGCTCAGTGTTTGTGGTGTTTGCCTGCCATGTGCAAGGACCCAGGTTCCCCAGTACCACTTACCCAATGAAGTATGGGAGGAAGGAAAGCCACATGAAAAAACTAAAAAAATATAAATCTGATTTTTCTTTTTCTCTATCACTGCTCCTCTCTCTTAAAAAAAAAAAATGAAAGAAGATAGAAATTTAGGAAGACTTTTTGACTATATTAAAATTATAAATGTCATAAGGGAAAGTTGCTAGATTCAGAGTCCCCAGCCGCAACTTAATAGCACAAAATTTTAGTTGGACTTCACTGAATATTAATTTTCATAGTGGTGAAATGAACTAACTAAACATGGACAGATAATTGAAAGTTATTTACAAAGTAATCCAATATAGATATTAATTATGAAAACAAATACAAGCACAGTTGTACTTTACTAAGGCAAATTTTTGAATGATTTCTTGAAACTGCTTAAGTGGCTGTTTTACAACATTTAAAATAGGATTCTTTCAAGCAAAAGTATAGTTAGCCAACTGTGGATTCCTGTTCCTAAATTCACTTCTATGTGACTTGGCAAGGATTTTTGATTTCTCAAAGAAGGAAACATAAACACTCAGAAGTTTTATTTTGCTGTATTTTCATTTGTATTATTTGAAAAATATTCTAATTCTAATGTTAAGCTACTTCATGGGATAAGCATCCTAATGTAAAACACACATAGAATACTGGGAGGGGAATTAATGAGTAAATGTTGGTGAGGATTCTTTTTTGCTTTTTCATAACCATTATTTTTTTCTAAAACAGTCTTTGGTACTTTGTCCTTTGCTTATATGCAAAGGGTAGAGTTGTAATTACAGGAAATGAAGACTCCATTAGCTTGAGTGGTGCCCTTTGGCTGATAGGCATAATATTCTTAAACTAGAGTACTTTACACTGCCAATACTAATGGAGAATCACTGCATGCATATCTATGGCTGTCCTAAAATACTTTTCCTCTTTATAAAGAATTAGATAGAGGCAGGTAGAACATGAAAAATCATTCATTAAGTGCAGCAAGAAAGCCATTAGGATCATAATTCCCAAGCATTAAGAAAGAGATAATGAACCTTGGAGAAGGGTAGTTCTAGGTATGTACATATGTCATCAGCTTACTCCTGATGTGGACAAAGAGAGAGGTTAAAAGTCTGCAATTGATATATAAAAACTTTCTTCTTGGGGAAACACTACCTTCATAAATATCCAAATAAGGTCCCTTGCCAAAGTCTCTCAACCCATCTAACTTAACATAAAATTTCAAGTGACTTTCCTTTGTGCTCATGAAAATGTATTTTTCATATTTGGATTTCAGAGATTGATGGCTCAGTTTTAAAAACCAATATAGTAGAGGCTGAGAGGAGAAATGAATACAACTAACAAAAGAATAAATAAAATAAAAATCAAAAAGTTGTATCAGTATTTCTCTATACAAATTTTTCCATGTTTGGAAGATCATCCAGATTTAAAGGTACATGAGCACAGATTATTGCATTAGCTACCAGCTGTGCTTAACTTGTAGGAACAACTCTTACGTTCTTAAGATAGCAGAGGATTATTTCAGACTTTTGCAGATAAACAGCAGCAATTCCTAATCAAGGTTTATAACCAGGGAAGCAGAAAAGCAGAAACAGAATGACAAATTATGTACTAATTCCATGAATGTAACTCTTCACCTATCCAGTCAGATTCGAGCTAGATGGAGTCTAAATCAGCCTCATATTCTACAGATTCAACATTTTGCACATCAAGCAAGAAAGCATTAGATTATCTTTAGCACCAACAACAGACATTGAAGTCCAGACCTGCTTACAGGACTTCAATGAAAACAGTCATTGTTCACAGACACAGCTTCAATGATCAAAGAAAATACATATTTAGTATGATACAGTGTTCTCTTTACTTGTGAGAAAAATGAGAAAAACCCAGACCTAGACAGCAGTAGATGTCAACATTTAGGGGTTCAAAAGAAAATGTGAAAAACCAGGAGTACTAATATAGCCAAGGGAAATGACAGGGCAACTCAGTATCCTGAATTTACAACAAAGTTGCTGTTGACTTATTACTTACTGTAATTTGTGATTATTTATTTTCACCCGCACGTCCATTAGTTCTTCATGATTTAAGAGCCTTTCATACAGATTAGTTCCCTTAAATATTAAAATTCAGGGGGCAGATTTTTACATCTACTTTCTGATTATACAAATCAACATCAGACAGTGAAAATAGTGTTCCTAATTTCATAACGATGGTAAATATATCTGTAAGATGCAGTTTTAGTGTACACATACCCAGTGTTCAGTGTGCACATAACTAGTTGTATTTGCCCTATGGCAGACACAGAAAAGTAATAAACAGTTGAATTATTTTGCTCTAGTGAATTTTGTATGTTTGTCAAACAGTAATAGCTTTGATGTACCTGATAATAGAATTAGTTTATTCGAAGTATTAGCACCAGTATGGGTTCATCAGGCAAAGGAAACTTTATTAGCTATTAAACATTTACCAATTTACCAGGGTTTCTAAAATAAGTATATGATGATAGAGCATTTGTTTCTGAAGTTAGAAAGGATTTTATTAACAATCTAATATCAACCCTCTATTTTACAGAAGAAAAATTAAAATCCAAAAGGGATAAAGTGACTTTCCTAATATATAAAGTGAGTCACTGGAAGTCAGTGCTTTAGCACACACCACTTACACATTAGAAAGTCTGGATACATGTGTGATCTGTTATACCAGTATTAATATTTTTATTCACAATGACTAGAATAAGTCACATTTATTAAGGGCTTTCCAAGTGATGGGTTCTTCGCTTTGTTTTCCATGTAGTAAGAGCAATCATAAGAGGGAAGTGATATTATAATATATAATTATATAATAAATAATTATAATTATATAGTATTATATAATAATCTTATTAGAAATATAGTCAAAGACCTAAACTAATTAATAATTTGCTCACGGTCACCAAACCTGGGAGTCCAGCTCTCTATAACAATTACTTTGTAGTAAAGGTGAAATCTACTTGATTTCAATAATGACCCTCAACCACTTCATTTTAGCTCTTGACCATTTTGAATAAAGCTTGTATTTTGCATCTTCCCTGGCATTTCTATTTACTAGTAAAACTAAATTTGGTCAGTGAAATGAGTCAAAAAGTGGTTTGTGGGCTGGAGCGGTGGCTCAGTGGTTACAGTGCTTGCCTGGCAAGCGTAATTACACGAGTTCAAACCCCAACACCAAGTACCAGTGAATTCTTGGAGCAAGAAAAGGCACATGAAAAACTAAGTAAAAATTGTTTCTCTCTGTCTCTCTCTCTCTCACTGTCCTTCTCTCTTTAAAAAAAAAAAACAAGTGGTTTGTAACTTCTTGGTTCCACCCTGATACAAAAGAAGCATGCTTACTCTATCACCTTTTCATCTTCCAACTAGAAGGGATGCAGATAAGGTGGCAAGCCACGCTGGGTCACATGGATGAGGAGGACCACACTCTAGCAGTAGCCTGATCACCAGACAGAAAGCATGTATCTAGTCCTCTCCATTGTAGTGCCACCAGATTAGACTTGAATGGCTCTTTGGGGAAAAAAAAAAGCTAATCTTGGCTTTGATTATATCCCTGTTATTTTGTGTCTCTGTTAGGTCAAGCAATATTTAAAATAACAAAACTACTTTTTGTTATATCATGTAATAGATCATGGAGATATGGGCAAAAAATTTGTGAACTAGATTGAGGTCAGTGACATTCAATATGATATGTTATCATAAATTTGTTTCATTGTTTTGTTTTTGGTCATGCATTTAGATAAAAAAAAACTCTGATACATTATGTAGCTCATTCTGATTTACCTCCAAAACTTCTTCCTTTCTGTTAATTGTGTTAATTAATAACATTTTTATTTATATGCATGTATGAATTTGTTGGGATGAACTCAACTACTATATATAACTATAAAGCTCTAAGATAAGCAAACAAACAAACAAACTATACTGGCCCCTGCCCACTCTCTGAAAAAAGAAAACAACAAAAAAGAAAGGAAGGAAGCAAACACTTGGATCCCTCTCTCCTTTTCTTTTTTAAGACAGAGGGAGAGAGAGAAAGACAAACAGAGAATCATTTTTTATTCTTTTATGTGTTTTTTATTTCTCTGACACTCAGTTGTGTATGTGGTGCTGGGTTCAAACTGGGTACTTGGGCATGCCAGGCAAGTGCTCTACCGCTGAGCCCCTGCTCCAATCCACCTTCTCCTTTCTTTGACTGGCATTCTGAACCCATTTCCTTTTTAGATAAATACTTTGTGCGAATAGATTCTTTCATCATATCCATCAGTTAAAGTTGTCTTTTTGTATATTTGTTTGGTTGGTTGGTGGTTATGTCTGATTGTCTGCTTGCTCCTGTGAACTCCTTGAGAGAAGCATCATTCCTTTTCAACTTTGGATTCTGAGTTTGCAGAAATATGTCTAGCACACTGTAGAAATTAGTAAATGCTAACATCACTCAATTTATTTATGAGATGGATTCTGACAATTATGAAAAACTAAAATCACACAGAGGAGTGCACAGAATATTGTAACTGTTGTGGACAGATAAAGGTTAACCGTTGACTAGAAAAGTCGACTGCAATAACGTTTTCATGAACAATACAGAAATAAGAGGGTTACCAAAATCTGTTCTTTCTTTCTTTTTCTTTTTGTCCACACGGACCTCTTTTCAGTGATGCATTTCTAAAGGGAAACCAGGGGCAACCATTCTGAGAAAAGTAGTCTAGGAGGGGGAGGCTTCTGAAAGTTGTGTGTAGGAACCGAAGCATACAGGCTTTTGATCCAAAGCCGGACTCATCATCAAGGCTTATGAGTCCTGCAGGATTCAGGCTGGCATCTCTCGCCACCACCATCACCTCTCACCATCTATCACTTCTTTTCATGTGCTCTGGCCACACTGACCTGCTTTCTGTTCTTTGAACACACTAACCTCTTTGGTGCATCAGGACCTTTGCTCTTGCACTCTCACTTCCTGTGATTTATTTTCCCCTAGCATTTTATATGGCTATCTCCTTTTCATTTTTCAGATTTTACCTCAAAGACCACTTCTCAGAAATGCCTTTTGAGCAACAATTTAAAATTTCAACATCCTCTGTCCACATCTAAAGTTATATCTATACAGCACTATTTATTGTCTTCATATTTTTTAATACTTTGGCTAGTCTTGCTAATTCCTTTAGTTTTTGTCTTCTCTCCAAATAATCATAAGATTTATCAGCAGGAAAACTGTCTGTTTACTATTGTAACCCTCATTATCTAGAACATAATGTGGAATACAAATACTCTTATTAACTTCTTGAAATACATAGAAATCTATATCTTATATTCTTGATTTGATGTGCACTAATACCTGACACCAACTTCACTCAGAAACACCCCTCTATTGTTGAATAATATCTGAGGAATGTTGAAAAAAAAGATACAAACAAATGGCCGAATGGTCGTTTGAAGAAAAGTGAGTCTGGTTAAACTTGAAGATCAAGAGAAATGAAAGTGACATTTCTGAAAAATATTGTTGATATAGGTTGATTTGTGTCCTCCTAAAATTCATGTATTAAAGTCCTAACTGATGGGCTGGAGCGGTGGCTCAGCGGTTTCGGCGCTTGCCTGGCAAGCACGAGGACCCGGGTTCAAACCCCAGCACCACGTACACAACTGAGTGTTGGAGCAACTAAGGCCATGCGAAAAAACTAAATAAAGTTGTTTCTCTCTTTCTCTGTCTCTCTCGCTATCCTTCTCTCTTTAAAAAAAAAAAAAAAATAAAGTCCTAACTGAGGATCTCAAAATGTTACTGTATTTAGAGATAGGATCTCAAAAGAGGGAATGAAGTTAAAGTGAGGTCATTAAGATTGGTCTCAAAGCAATATGTTCTCATTGGAGGAGGAATTTAGTCAAAGACATACAAACATTGAAGATCACATCATGTGAAGATACAGGAAAGGCTGACCATCAGGAGAAAGGCCTCAATAGAAACCAAACCCCAGCCATACCTTGATCTCATATTCATAGACTCCAGAGCTACTAGAAAAATGAATTTCTTATGTTTAAACCAATAATCTGTGATACTTTGTGATGTGAGTTTTAGCGAATGAATGCATTGCTTTCTTGGCAAAGAGAGGGAAGAAATAGATATTCAAAGAGCCATCATGAACATAATACCAAACTGCCAACTACTTGAGCTAGGCCACAAGAATCTCTTCTTCTTTGTATACTGACACTAGTGGTAACAGGTAGAAGGATAGAAGGAAGAAACTGAATGGAAAAAGCAAAGGGTGGCAGGAGAAGTTAGGCAAAGGAACAAGGAAGAACTCAGGACAGTGACCAACATCAAATGAACTGCGAAGTTGCAAGTAGGAACACAAAATGGGTGCTAACCCTTGAAAACTGGGTTTTATGTAATAAAAATCATTGTCTCATAGTAAATGTAAAGTGAATTCTAAAAATGCACTGGCATTATTATTTTTAGCTGTAATGATATCACAGACATTTTGATGTAATTGAAAAGCAAGAAAAGATGTTTTAAGTTATTTTTAATCAAACGCTGCGTCCATACTTGGTTTGGAAATTCTCCAGAGTCTAAATCACAATAAATACACAACATTGAACACCAGGGAATTTTAACTACCTCATCTAACAATGTAAACATAATACTTACAGAGTTTTCTGAAAGAAGGAAGTGTTCCATTTTTAAATAAGCAACCAGATGTGAGATTACTGGCCTTTGTTTCAACCACAATGATGATGGAGAGGAAGAAATTAATTGCAATTTTGATGAATGGAGAGCCTGACAAAATAATAGTTTTTAGCAGATCATTGTTTTCACTCTTTAATTTCTATCCAGCAAAGTTTTACTTCAATGGTACATCATCATAATTGTCATTTTTATAAACATCAAACAGTGCAGGTGCATTTGAAGCTCACCCTCTGCAGAAAATACAATGAGCTAAAGAAATGCAGAGCAGAATATGGAATTGTAGAATTTCTTTGAGCATATTGTGGTATGCAAAATTTCTGTCCTAGAAACAAAAATAAAAACAAAAACAAAAGAAAACAAACTCCCCACAAAAAACCCCAGTGACAACAACAACAACTCTGAAATATATCTGACTCTTCCAAGCTGGTGGTAGCCCTCCATTTCCTTTCCCCACATTTATTGGCTGCTTGTACCTGTACGTGTTTTACTTAACTATTCAGTTCAGTGTGTATGTATCCATTAAATAAGCACTTAATTAGCTACCACCACTGAATTTGTCATGACTAACAAGAGAGTTCATGAGTTCGAGATGAGTTGGTTCATGAATGAAACTACTAATGAGTTCAAGATGAGTTGGTTCATGAATGAAACTACTCCTAATGTACCATAGTACTCTGTAGCCACATCAGCACAATTAATGAGTGATGCTATTTTACGAAAGTCCATTCCTTGAAACTTGAGTCTAACTAATAAGATATGGTCCTCAATTCCTTAGGATTTCAGGTGTGCAGACTCAGATTTTAGCTTTATTTCATAAATTAAATTATAAACTTCAAAACTCCTTTTCAAGGGTAATATGCTTTATCATTGGTATCCTCTATCTGAAAAAGACAAAATACCCATGGGCATGTACAATCTCATTTTATTAAGTACTTCAGAATAATGTATGTTTCATGAAGCTCAACATTATCTTTAGCAATAATCAGAGAAAATATTATAAATATTGTATTGATTTCTTGTAAGGAAAAATAGTTCTGAAAAAATAGGTCTGACCCAATGTATGTCCTTATTTAAGCTACAAAATACTACTTTTTGAATTTTACCATTATCACTTTATTCATTCATGCTAATACTTTTTATTCCTTTATTCTAAAAGAACAGCTATATCAATATTCACCCCTAAAGTTCCCTGCTACAGCTTTATGCAAACCTAGATTGGACATACGCTTAGTACAATGTGTTTAGTCAAAACAATTTTATGCATGAACCTCCCTTCCAACCTTGCTATGAGACTGAAATTCATTTTCTCTTTGAAAATACTCCACAGTTCAGAAGATACTTTAGTGTGAGATAGCTTTCCCTCCCAATTTGAGAAAAAAAAAATTTTTTTTCTAATTATAGGAAAAAATTGGCCAAGATTAGGCATCCTCACTAGCCTCTGGAGTTACATAAAAGAAATTTTTTTTTCCTACATGATCATTATTTAAATATATGATAATATCTATCATGTTTTAATTTAATTGTATCTATTTAAAGCTAAATATTTGTACTTTTTCAGTGTTTCCTTCTATAACAAAGTTTTCTGATGATCTATTTAGTAAACTCAAGTAATAAGTATAAATAACTAGACTCAAGAAATAAGTGTAAACAACTTAGTATTTAGTGCATACACTCCTAGGAATTGCTTATATGGTGGCAAATAAGCACAGCTTCTTCATTCATGGCATTTGGATTTGCAAGAGAGAAATGGAGGGGAAAGGAAATAAATAGAAGACTTTGTCAATAAAGGCTATGAAAAAAAATCTGAGGGTCATGAAATTCCAAAATGTTAAATAGTTAACAAATGGCAAGGTAGAAGGAAACGGATTGACATAAAAGGAAGAAAGACTGTCAAAGAAACAAAATAAAGACAACTGACAAATTAAGAAAATACTTTCATTATGCATATCACAGGAAAAAAGAGACAATCTCCTCCATATATAAGCAGTTTTAAAAATATAAGAGATCTAACTAGGATCCTGAACCAGAGAAAAGACACTAAGGGGGAACTGATGGAATTTGAATATGGTGTGAAGTTTGATACAGTCTTAAAATATTAACATTAAGTGGTTACCTGGGTGAGTATAGAATGATACTCCTGTGTTATTATTTATGATTTTTCTCTAATTCTTGGTTCAAAAGGAAAGGAAACAAATTAAGAGGAGAAAGTATTTTAATAATGATTGCATTTTGCAGTAAATGTAAACAATTGACATTGAACACATCAAAAGATCAGAAGATAATCATACTTACTCACAGGAAGAGGTATAGGAATTAAACTTTCACAGTGATGCCATTTTATATCTTGACAATAGTTTGACAATTTTCAAAGAAGAGCATTAAACTTAAGTAATCCTCTGAAAAGCAGGTAAATCTCTGAAAAATGGACTTTGTAAGAGAACAAAATTGTGTAATCACTATTGAGGAGAAGTTGACAAATTTCTAGAAAAGCTACTCAGAACTGTGTGTAGGAGAATTTATAAGAATGACACATTGCATTTGTAAGGTGTTATAATCTAGCTACATTCCAAAACTATGAAGGAGTATATGCACAAGCCTGTTTGTTGTGGAATTCCTCAACAAACTGGGGTATTAGAAATTAAGTTCATGTCATTTATGAGACTGGAATGAAAAAGCTATGGTGCATTCAGACAATAAAGAAAAATGCAGCTAATCAAATGGATGTTATTATTATTCAGCAATTATTGTTAAATTAAAAAGTAAAGATACAGGGGCTGGATTGCTGGCTCAGAAGTTACAGCACTTGCCTGGCATGAGTGAGGACCAGGGTTTGAACCCCAACACCACATAAACAATGAATTGTTGGAACAACGAAAGCCACACAGAAAACTAAATAAAATTGCTTCTCTCTCCATCTCTCACTTTAAAAATAAAAAGTAAAGGTATAAAAGAAAGGTGCTAACGGTAGAATACTTTTGTATGAGATAGGAGAAGAAATAAGAACTATGTATGCATGTGTTTGGGGTATGTGCAGTATGTGTGATGTTTATGTTTATTTTTGCAAACAGAAACATACAAAAAAGAAACCCCAAAACTGATGATTTATATTATTTTCATAAAGTGAATGGATATAGACTGGAGGCAATAAGAATGGGAGTATGACATTTCTGAGTATATATCCTGAAATGATTTAAATTTTTTCATTTAAGTGTTCATATTCAAAATACAAAATAACCTAAATAGGAAAACTGAACTCTAAAATTGACCATAAATAGAGATTATTAAATGTAATATTTTATGCAATTGAAATCATGAAGATGGACACTATTTTTCCTAACTTTTATCACTTTACATGTTAAGAAATATACACTAATGTCAGGCCTTCAAGAAAACCTCAAAACTGATTTACAGATTTGTCATTGGTAATAATATTATCTGTGTGGTTCAAAATTATTTTTTTCGCATATTGGAGAATAAATCAAATTAGTAAATATATTAATATTTTTAAAAGCAGATTTCAAGGTAGACACAAATGAGGAATTAGAAGGAAGGAGGAAGGAGACTAATATTTGAATGTGATCAGAGTTTTGATGTGAGTTAATAATTTCTGTTTTTCAATCTATGTTTGATAAAAAAAAAAAGTCTAGAAACAATGGCATCTTGGTATCAATAAGAAAACCAGCTCCCAAGTTCTGGCTTCCAAATACCATTCTAATGAAAATTTAGGTTTTTGAATAAATGGACATTTTCAGGTCTAGACTGGGAAATTGCAAAGTGAGTTTAGAAAATCTTATATCTACAAACACAGAAGAAGGAGCCAGTGAGAAGGAAATTCCATGAAACAAATATGACACAATTTGGACATCAAAATGAATAGTGAATAATGATGGAAATATATCACAACATACGAAATAAGAAATAATCCATAGACTTGTACTAAAAATATTATTTTTTTATAGAGAGGAATAGAGACTAAAAATGAAAAAAATCTCCACACATTAAAAATTCAAGCTAGTAAATGTAGAAGTAATAATAGAATTAGAAAATCATCTTAAGAAATTCAACGTTCAGAATACCATCCTCTACAAAGAAAAATTACAAAGAGTACTTACATAATGTATGTTAACTCTAAACCAAATCAAGGAATTAAGTCCACTAAAACCAATACTGGAAAAACAAACGCCATGCGTCTCCAGAAGTGATGCAATAAAATATAAAATCATTAACCTTTTCTATGTTTTAAGTATGTTCCCTCCAAACTTCATGGTAGAGCATAATTTCTATTGTATTTCATTAAAATTTGGAGCTTTGGGGGAATTGACTGAGATTTGAGGGCCCCAGCTTTGTGAATGGATTAATGTGTTCCTAAAAGGTAGCAGAGGGTTGGGGATTTAGCTCAGTGGCAGAGCGCTTGCCTAGCAGGAGCAAGGCCCTGAGTTCGGTCCTCAGTCCTAAAAAAAAAAAAAGAAAAAAAAAGGCAGCCAAGAAAAGTCATTCTATTTTCCTCTTCTGTTCCTTCCACCATGAGAGGACACAGCTTTCATTTATTGAAGAGCAATAAGGAGTCATTTTTGAAGCAAATACCAAGGGCTCATCAGATACCAAATGACACCTTGATCTTGGACTTCAAACCTCCAAATCAATAAAAATTAAAATTCTGTTCTTTAAAAATTGCCCAGACACAGGGCAGTTTTTTTTTAATCAAAATAGAGCCTTTTTCAAAAAAAAAAAAAATCTGAATTAAAATGATGAAGCAAACAGATAAACATATAACTAGAAACACTCTTTAAGAAGCCAGAGTGTTGGCTCATTTGTCTGGCGCTTGCCTGGCATGAGCAAGGACACAGGCTTGAACCCCAGCACCACGTACAAAATGAAGTGTCAGAGCAATGAACGCAACATGAAAAACTAAATAAAATTTATTCTCTCTTCATCAATCTTTCTCTAAAAAAAGAAAAATATTCTTTAAGATAACCAAACAATATTAACCAGGAACAGAGGCACAGACTTATAATCCCAGTGATTCAGGAGATTGAAGCAGGAGTGTAACAAATTCAAGGCCAGTTACTTCAAATTAATGAAAACCTAAGCAATTCAAAATAAAAATTAAAAAAAATAAAGAGGATTAGGGTAAAACTCCCCAGGTTCAATCAAACTGGTAAACAACATAAAAATGTATACAAAACAAATAATATAGGACAGTCTTAAATTTTTGAAAAAAATATAATAAAATAAATTCAATTCAGAAACTTTTGAGTTTTCACTTACCATAATAGTGAAAAATGCATTTTGGTTTGCACTACATATGGACTGAAGTGTTCTACCAGAAGATTTCTACTGCTGATCAATAAATTCAGTAATGTAGCATGATACAAGATCAGCATTCATAAATCAATAGTTTTACTATACTCCAATAGTGATTCCATTGAGAAAGAAATCAGGAAAACTATCCCTTTCACATTAACTTTAAAAACTAAAATAAAATACTTGGAAATTAATCTAACCATAAAGGTGAAAAACTTTTATTATAAAAAGTATAAAGCACTATAGAAAGAAACTGAGGAACTTAGAAGAGGAAAAATCCTCCTATCTTCCTTGATAGGCAAAATTAATATTGTCAAAGTAGCCATATTACCAAAAGTGTTATATAGGTTCAAAACAAACCTTATCAAAATAACAATGACATTCCTCACAGAATCAGAAAGAAAACAGTCCTAAAATTCATTTAGAAGATTAAAAGACTCAGAATAACTAAAGCAATCCTGAGCAAGAAGAGTAATGAGGGAGATGTTACAATACCTGATCTGAAAGTATACAACAGAGTTATATTACAAAAACAGTATGGCATTGACATCAAACAACTTGAAGAGCAATGGAACAGAATAGAACACAGTGACAAGCCCACATAGATACAGTCATCTGATATTCAACAAAAATGCCAAAAACATACGTTGGAGAAAAAAGCATATTTATCAAAAAGTTCTAGGAAAACTGGGTATCCTTTCAAAAAAGAATGAAAATAGATTTTTTTTGTCTCAGCCCATATAAAAGTCAACTCAAATTGGTTCAAAGACCAAGGAATTAGGTCAAAAACTTCAACTGCTAGAAGGAAGTACAGGCTTAACATTTCAATATATTGGCTCAGGCACCAAATTCCTTATCAAGACTCCTAAAGCACGAGAAACAAAATAAGTATGATGGCATCAAATTAAAAACAATCTGAAGAGCGAAGGAAATGATTTGAAGTGTGAATAGAGAGCCTAGAAAACAGGAGGAAAAAGTTTGCCAACTTACTCCTCCGACAGGGGATTAACATCCAGACTATAAAGAACTCAAAAAGTTTAACACCAAAGCAAGCAAGCAAGCAAGCAAATTAACAACAACCAAAATAACCCAATCAAACAAATGGGCAAAAGAACTAAATGGACATTATAAAAATAAGAAACACAAATGGCAGAGACATATAAAAAATACTCAAAATCCTCAGCAATCACAAAAATGCAAACCAGAAAAAAAACTACTTTGAAATTTCATCTCACCATAGTGAGAATGACAATGGTCAAGAACATAAGTAATAAGAAATGTTGGGAGAGATTGCAGGGGAAGATGTATACTCATATTGTGTTAGTGGGACTGAAAATTAGTTGACTTTAGAAAGCACTAGGGAGGTTCCTTAACTCACCGGGAATGGAACCACCGTACGGGCCAGCTTCCCCATTCTTTGGTATATATCGAAAAGAACTTTAGTTTTCATACTAGGTAAAGCCATATCAGTATTTGTAGCAGCACAACTGATAATAGCCAGATGTGAGTAGCTACAACTAGCAGCAGGACTCGCTCAGATGCCCATCAGATCAATGGTTTAAAAAAATGCAGCCGATATACACACGATGGAGTTTTACTCAAACATAAAGAAAAATAAAATGATGACATTTGCCGGTAAATGGATGGAACTGAAGAATATCATGCCAAGTACAATAAGTAAAACTCAGATAATCAAGAGTCAAATGTTTTCTCCCATATGTGAAACTAAAGAAAAGCGGAAGCAGTGGCAGGGGGATTGGATTTTTTAAGGACAGAGGAAAGATCAGCAGAATGGAAAAGGAGATTGGAGGGGAAGGAGGAGAGGCAGGAAAGTAGAGGCATTTGACAAAATCACACTACAGCTTGTATAAATATACCACAGTGAGATATTCTTGAATGTACATCTATAAATCACAGGCCAAAATGTAAGTAAATGGAAACCAATACAGTAGAGGAAAGGAAAAAAGGAGAAACAGAAGCAGAGGGAAAGAGGAGGCAAAATAAATGGAGCAAATTAAATTCCACACATGTGATTATGTCAAAATGAACACAGCTATTATGTACAACTGCAAAGCACTAAAAAAAGCATAAAAAAGAAGTGTCCAACAGTTCAACTTGAACCTTGGTCATATTTAGAGGGTATTTGATATGAGGGCCCTCCAACCTTGAACCCTGAACACTGAACTATGGTTATTCTCCATTAGAACCAGATTAAATCCAAGTCATTTCCCCATGCAACATTTGATCTGCCCTTCACGTATCCAATTCTCTTCTACTCATGGTGTTGATTTTCCATTAAACCTTGTACCAAAGTTTTATAGGTGTTATAAACTGTAGATATAATAGATGATTAATGATTAGAATCAGGGGATATCAACTAAAGACTTTTAAAACAGATGTAAAAAATTACAAAAGCCAAAGACCCCCAAATGCATGTCTTACTCTCCAGTTCCTGCACTCCTTCTCTCTTGAGTATATTTCCTGCTTTACTGATGCTTTCCTGAATAAATCTTGCTTTCCTTAAAAAAAACAAATCAAATTCATAAATTTTGAGTTGTTTTACAGCAAAAGCAAAAAATGCATTTTGATGAGTACTACATATGAATTGTGCATTAGAATGAAATATTAAATTAGTGTTACTTTTTAACAGATGCAAAAGTGATGTCATGGCTATGTAGACAAATGCCATTATGAAATGCTTACAAAAGTATTTTGAGAAATTTATGATACGTTCAATTTATGTTCAAAAGACTCATGAGAGATAGAGTAACAATTTTTAACAATTGTATGTGGGTGTAAACCATAGCATTCTTTTAACTTTTCTGTAAGTTTTGAAATTTTTCAAAATAAAGAAATGGATGTAAAATAAATAAACTGAATTCAAACTGGGACTAACCTTACCTATCTGGCAGGAGCAAATAAACCATGCTTGAATGAATAAACGCATGAAGTGCAAAACTGCCTCATCTGTATTATAGCTGCCTACCATAACAATGGTGTTCAAGCACATTCAGACTGACAGCACTTTGAAAATTCTTGTGCATTATAATTTTAAAGGTCAGTTAAAGCTTTCAGATGTATGATGCATTCAACAATTCCACTGGTTTTCTGCGGAGGATATGTATTTTTGTACACAGCATTCTCTTTACCTACCATTTCCCCTTCAAGACACTTCTTCAATTTTAAACTTTGTGAAGTTCTAGTTAATTGCCAGTCACATTTCTAATATCTTCTGACACAAGAGTGGACCCTAGATTTAGAATAAAAATTACAGTCATCAATCAAGTGCCAGGCATGCAAGGTAAGCAAATCAGAGTACTTCTCTATGATTATCCCTGCAGCCAAGGAATGATATTTTTTTTGTCCTTTAGCCTTGCTGGAAGAATGTATGCTGCCCCCATGACTGTGACTCCACCAATTCTAGATTCCCAAGATATTTCAAGGTATGTAAAATATAATGACTATCACTATATATTGGTCAGGAACTGATCAGATACATTTTCCATAAATAGGTAAAGGAACTAGATTAAATTCTGAGAAATTTTCTATTTTATTTTCTTATTATAGATTTAAATGATACTTCTAAGGAGTGTAAAATTTACTTTATTGTAAACGTAACATAATTGTGTTCAACATTGCACCTCTATTTAATATTACCGTCTGGGTACCTCATAAGAAATGCCAAGAAAAGTGTTACCACAGCTAAGGCATTATCATGCTATAGAGATCAGTGAGTTTCTTTTTGGGGTTCCACATATTAGTTCCTAATAAAAACAAGCAGCAAGAAATAAAGATGCTAAAGAAAAACTAGAAACACACCTAGAGAGAAAAGAAAACTGATATATTTGGGATTGTACTCAGAAACACTTAGCCACTGAACCACTTCCCCAACCCTTTTTATTTCATATTTTGTGACAGGGTCTCACTAAGTTGCCCAGGTCCTCATTAAGTTGCTGAGGCCGTCCTTGAACTTGAGATTCTTCTGCAATAGTCTCCTGAATTGCTGAGATTATAGCTGTGTGTGCACCGCCTCATCCAGTACTCTTCCTGTTCTTAAGGCCACTGACACTCCATGATTACAATTTTAATAATTTTTCCTTCTTGGATAAAGCAGGTTAGGTTGAGCTTTATATATATGTGCTCAAATGGAGAAATTCTAACAAACAATTGAGGTGGTAAACACTGTTCATACCGTTCCAACTTATTATCCAAAATGCTAAACATTTATCCAACAAATTGAAAGACTGATAAATTGGGAAATAATAATACAATTTCATTAGTACAGAACACATTAAATTGAGATGTTTTCTTATTCCTTATTGAAGTTGAGAAACACTGCCAACTGAAGTGCAGACATTACATCCATGAATGAATACACTATATTTTATAGTTTCTATCTAAATCACAGGCCATCGGAGTTTAATGGGATTGCTTATAGCTGGATTATTTTTGCCTTTGTTCTTTTCTTCTCATGAAAATGTAGAATACCAGAAAAGAAATAATCTGGTCTCTGTGGCTAGATGATACTCTTTTTGCTATCAAATTTTCTTTGCATTTCTTATGAGGAATAGAGATGAAGGAAATTCAAGCAAATTGAATATCATATTTTGAGTTTACAACAAAGTAAACTTCTTAATCCTCTGAAGTACCACCTACATTTATAACAAGAAAACATAATAGAAAAGAAGTCCTCCAGAGTTTGAGCTGTTTCTTTTATGTATATAGTACACTGGCTTCTGATCTGTTCCTTGCCAATATGTTGTTACATTCAAAGAATATTCCAAGTACCCTCAGGTATATTTTAAGGACTTGTCAATTTCTTATTAAAATCAATTAACACTTATTTAGAGTATATTGTGATGTATGTAATGTGTATTTCAACTGAAAAAAAATCGAGTTTGAACAAGAGTCTCATCCTCTACAAGTGGTGTAAACTGGAGAAGTATAAACAAGCAAAATGTCAGATGGAAGATAGAAGAAAAATGTCAAACATTTAGATTCCTTATGATTTTACTCTTCAGTGACATTGAATTTTATTTTATTTATTTTTTAGTCTTCAGTTTGAAGACAGAAAAAATTGATATGAGTACTTGGTAGAAATTTGAGAGAAATTCAATCATTTGAGGATATGTTCTTGCATCATTTGCCCTTTTATGAAGGACAAAGAAAGACAAAAGCATAAAAAAATTTGAAAAAATAAAAAGTAAGGAAGCTAGAAAAGAACTTCTGAGATATCTAATTATTAGCATCATTTTATCTTCTGGAAACACTTATCTATATAAATATGAGTATCTATAATTTATCGTACCCACTTCAATTTTGAAAATGGGAATGAAATATGATCTAAACTAACATAAAAATAAAATAAAAATTATGTTTATGAAACAGTTACAGTTTGGATTTTATTTCCCAAATAATCTTTTGAAGTTCTAATCCTTAGTAGCTCAGAATGTGATCTTACTGAGAAATAGGGTCTTGCAGATATAAGTAGTGAAGACAAGGCCCTACCGAATAGGGAAAGCTCCCAATCTAATTTGGTTTATGTCATAAAGGAGAAGGAACAGAAAGCTTCAAACATGCAAGAGAACAATTATATGTGATAATGGAAGTGGAGATGGGCAGCTTCCAGCAAAGGAATAGCACCCAGGGTGACTGACAAACCATGAGCGAGGAGGAAGAAATAAGGCAGAATCTTCACTACGTTTTTCAGATGGAGCCTACACCTTGATTTTGTTAATTATAGCCTCCCGGACTACAAGACATTTCTTAAGGTTTAAACGAGTTTGAAGAAATTTGGAATGCCAGCCACAGGAAACATACACAGGGAAAAACAATGATTAATTCTATGCTATCCTCTATGCATTTAGGCAACAAAGCGAACTCAGAACCAAGAATGGGATGCACTTCTGTACTAGATCAAATATATACTCAGAAGCTGTATTTTTTTAAAAAAGAAAGTGATAGAGAATCAATTTTACTAAGTTTTTCATCCAATTTTTGTTGCTTTGATACTTCATTGAGTACATGGTACTGGAGTTAGAAACTACATCTTTCCACATGCCAGGCAAGTGCTGTATCCACTGAGCCACTGCTCCAGTCCCCAGAAGCTGTTTTATAATGCTATAATAAAATGTAGATGTTTTCTGTAATAACACAACGTGTTACCTCTAAGTTTTATTTTAGGAAACTGCTAGCCTCAAAATCCAGGTTACTTTGATGAAATCCAAGAGCTTCCAGACCTGGGAATTGAGTCAGCTTTAGCTTACACCTCTCTGTACTTAGGAGTACAGGACAAACTCTTTCCAAGACCATGAAATATCACCAGGCCTTTGTTTAGTGATTAATAATTATTTTAGTACACATACTTTCTTCCAAGCCTGATTTTTCAAATTGAGGCAAAACAGATAAGTGAAAATAATATTTGAATAGACCAAAAAGTTATAAATCTATATGCAGAATTCTGGTACAAAAATATAATCATTGAGGAGTATGGGTTAAACCAAGAAATATAAGAAGGATTATTTTGAACTGTGACTTGAGAAGGGTGGTAGAATATGAGATGCTTCTGGTATCTTCCCAATGCAACAATAATTTTGCAACTATCTATAGACAAAGGAGCCATAATTGGAGCTTTAGGATTCAAGTAAAGAAAAATGTAAAAATCTTACAGAGGTCAAGATCTAGGAGGTCCATCTAGAGAAGGTAGAAAGGAACTTAGGTGGCATGCTTATCTACCATGGTCCTGGCTCCAGACTCAAAAATGGCCCCAACTCTTGTAAATTTGGTTATAGCCCTTGTTACTATTGGTCCTATTACCAAAAATATCTGCCCAAAACAGGTGAGTTTTGCTTACTTCTGTCACAGATGACAAGTCCATCTATCTCAAGCATGAATACAGAGGCCTGAAATAGTATGGTAATTTGGTCCCAAAACCTCTTAAATGTGTTCTGAGAGCAGTCTTATCCACAGAGATATTTTCTAGAAAGTGAACCTGACTGTACGGTTGGGATAGGATTGCAGGTTAAATACCATGGAAGATCCTCAGATGGTTGTGTTATTAGGCTCCAATCCCTCTCAGTTGTGGCCTAAAAACAGTTCTGTTTACACAGGAATCTGGAAGGATATATGCCATTTTTACCCCTGCAGTTTGGCCCTAAAGCCTCAGTCCATAGGCAACCTTGAAGCAGCTATGGACCTCAACTCTGTGACCACATAGCTAAGATCTGAAAACAGTTCTTCTAGGTCAGGGCCTCAAAAAAGATGTACTATCGAATATCCCCATAGACAGGTCTGTAGACTTTCACATCAGCTGTGAATCCTGAAGCAGCCCTTTGGCTCAGGGGCATCACCACTCATAGAAGCCTTGAGTCGCCTGCTCAGGGACCCACCAAACCAATCAAAAGGACCTTTTACAGGGACCTGGAAGGAACACAATATGTTCATTCACATGGTAACAGGTATACCAACTGTGGACCATAAAGTAAACCCTCATACATTCACAGCCCTACTGACCAAGCTCATGATAGACCAGTACACTCAGGGACCAAACAGGATCAGTATTGTCTAGAGTTCCTGGTAGCAGACTCACAAATCAGACTGCACTGAGAATTTAGCAGCAACACACAACTCCAGTTGACTATGATCCTGGAGATAATCACATCAGTCCAACAATACAACATAAGATGATTACCCAAAAAACCACTCTATATAGATGGGAGAATGTGTTTGCACAAATATAAACTAAAATATACAGAGAAAACAAAGAATCAGGCCAACATAACACTACCAAAGGTAACTTTAAAGTCCTAGTTCTCAACCTTTAAAATAATGGAAGTATATGAATTGCATGAAAAATAATTTAAAATATTTATCCTCAAAAAGCTCAATGAGGTAGAAAACCGCAGATAGACCAAAAAAGGAAATTAGCAAAAAAAGAGGAAGTTTATGAAAAACCAACAGTAATCCTGATTGTGAAAAATCCAATGACAGAAGTGAAAACTTTAGCAGAGATCTTTAGCAACAGATTTAGCATGCAGAAGAAAAAATTGAATCAGCGGTCCCAAAGACAGGACATTTGAAATAGCCAACTAGAAAAACAAAAAGAAGCATTGACACAGATTAAAGAATGTAGAAAGGACAATTAGGACATCATAATGGCACCTATACATATGCTACAGAAATTTTAGAAGGGGAAAATAGAAAAAGTGATAGAAAGTCTATTGAAAGAAATACTGACAGAAACTTTCCAAATCTTAACTAGTGAAGCTCAATTGACCCCCAAACAAGATCAACACCCCCAAAAACTTATAAGTTCAAGACATATAATCAAATCACCAAAAGTCAAATTATAGAGGCAATATTGAAATAAAGAATAGAAGATTCATCATATAAAAGGGATCTTTCATAAGGTTAGTAAAAGATTTCACAGAGGAAAATACAAGAGTCAGGAGAGAATGGGATCCTGGATTCAAAGTTCTGAAAGAACAAAGTAGTGCCAATACCATATCAGGAAAAGCTGTCCTATAGAAATAAATAGAGAAGGAGAAATAAAGGTGTTCCTGGGCTGTATATAATATACATTTAACTCCAGCATAAATTTTTTAAAAGTATTTTTTTTTAGTCAGCTTTGTTGCTGTTGTGACCCAAAGACCTGACAAAAACAATTTTGGAGGAGGGAAAATTTATTTAGAGGGCTCACAATTTCAGAGGTCTCAATCCATAGAAGGCTGACTCCTTTTCTCTGGGCTCAAGATAAGGCAGGACATCATGGTGGAATTATGTGGCAGAGAAAGCATCTTAGGGTGTTGCAATAAGAGAGAGAGAGAGAGAGAGAGAGAGAGAGAGAGAAAAGGGAGAGAGAGTGCTCTCCTCACCATAGAAATAGAAACTCTAAAGATACCTCTTCAGTGTCCTGCCTCCTCCAGTCACAATCGACCTACCTATAGTAACTACTCAGTTAATCCCCATCAAGGGATTAATTCACTGATTAGATTAAGGCTCTCAAAACCCAGCCATTTCAACTCTAAACTTTCTTGCTTGTCTCACACGTGAGCTTTGTGGGGACACAACAAAAAAGAGCAAGTGTTGGGATACTAACACCTGACTAAAAACTTTCAATCAGAAGCTATAAAAGAAGGCAAAATAGTCACCCCTGCACCACGTACACAACGAAGTCTCGGAGCAACAAAAGCTGCATGAAAAACTAAACAAAAATTGTTTCTTTTTATCTCTCTCACTGCCACTCTCTCTTTAAAATAATAAATAAAAAATAACTAAAAATTATGAAAGAATCTCATTCATAAGAGGAAATAAATGAATAAAACACTTAGAAATAAGTTTAACCAAAGAATTGAAGTATCACTACCCTGAAAACCATAATATACAAATATATGGAAATATATTCTGTGTTTATGAATTGGAAAAATTAATGCCATTAAAGTGTTCACGTTGCCTAAGCATTTTCAGATATGATTCTTATCAAAATTTCAATATAATTTTTCACAGAGATAGAAAAAGTCCATTTAAAAATCTGTATGAAAGACCCTGCAGAGCTGAAACAATCCTAAGAAAGAACAAAAGTAGAAGTATAAACTCACTGACTTTAGAATATACTAAAAGTCAACAGTAATCAAAAGAGGTGCTGTCATAAAAACAGGTGCAAACAGCAATGGAACGTTACAGAGCAGAACTAAACTCATGCATGTGATGAACTAAGCTTTGACAAGAGTGCCAGCAATACGAAATACGAAATAATAAAATCTTAATGAACAGTATTGGCAAACTGAATTCCCAAAGGTAAAAATAATGAACTTATATCTTGTCTTATACCATACACACAAAAAATGACAATATCAAGGATTTAAATTTAAGTTCAGAAATTGTTCAAAATACTAAAAGAAAACATAGCACAAACTTTGTGATATTGTCTTGGCAATGAACTTTGTTTGGGCTATGACACTAAACCACAGACAAGAAAAGCAATGATAATTAAGAGGTGCAAGGTTAAACTAGCAGCTTCTGCATGGCAAAGGAACACTCAACAAAATAAAAGGTCAACCTACATGAGGCCGGAAAATATTTGTAAACTATATATCCAATAAGGGGTTAATATTTGAAATGTACACTAATTTAAACAACTCAATAGCAGCAAAACAAATAATACAATTTAAAACGGACCAATAACCATAGACATTTTTCCAAAGAAGATAGTCAAATGGTCAATGAGTATATGAACAGGGCTTCACCATCAATAATCATCAAATATCACCTCAATCCTGTTAGGATGGCTGCTATCAAAACGACCATACATAGCAAAATATGAGCAGAGTATGAAGCAAGGGGGAAGGAATCCTGCACATTGTTAGGACGTAAATCAGTGCAGCCACAATGGAAAACAGCATGGAAGTCCCTCAAATATAAATGCAAAACCAACCACTCCATAGTCCAGCAATTCCTGTTTTGAGTATATTTTCAAAGGAAATGACATCAGTTTATTGAAGATACACACACCATATTTGCTCATTTCAGTGTTAATCACAACCACCAAGGTATAGAAATAAAACAAGTGTTTGCTTATGGACAAATAAAGTGTGGTATACATTCAACATAATATCATTAAAAGGGGGAATTCTGCTGAATGAGATAAGTATGAGCCTGGAGTATGTCATACTAAGTGAAATTAGTCAGACACAGAAAAACAAGACAGATACTGCATGATCTCACTTCTAGGTAGAATATAAAGAAGAAAAATTCATAGAAGTAGAGAGCAGAATGGTGGTTACAAGCCACTGGGAATTAGGAAAATGGGGAGATGTGTGTCAAAGGTACAAATGTGAAGGATAAGAAAAATAAATTCTAGAAATCCCACATATACTACAGTGATGTTAGTAGCAATATCGTAATTTTTCCTTGAGTCTGATAAAAACAGGTTTTAAGTGTTCATATCACACAAACACACATATAATGGTATCTATGAGTAGTAAATGAATGTGTTAATTAATTTGATTATGGTGAACTTTACAAAATATATACATATTTTAAATCACATTGTACATGATGGGTATACATAATGTTTGTTTCTTAATTAAATATTTCAAACATTTAATATATAAAAGATCTTTACCTTCCCAATGTTCTTAATTCCCAGTTGAATCCCCTATTATTCAGAATCTTTATACAAAATAAGTTCTCTAAATTAGCAAACTGTTTTACAATTGAAGAATATCAGTAGCATTTCTCAAATAAATGTAAAACCTTGCCCTGTAATAGCCCAGATGCTCACCAATAAAATGTATTTATAAGCTGAATAAGCAAATATAGAGCAGAATAGAAGAGAAATTAATAGCTCGCACCAAAGAACAGCAAACTCTCCTCTGCTTTACTTTAATATGGAAGTAATCAGCTATAGATGGTTTCAAATTTGGGAATAAAAAGTAGGGTATGAAAAATATTTCTGTGTTGCTTCATGTATGCATATGACTATACATATTAATCAATTTTGAAATGATGCATTAGAAAAAGTGTCAATAGGCACTTGTTGAACATAGATTTAAAAAAGCAACAGCAACACATTTTTAAAAACTCTCATGTTTTCTTTGGATTTTGAAGTTAAATACTTGGTCTCTGGAAATTATACAAGCAGTGAAAGCCAGTGAGAATAAAGTGGCTTTCTAACCTTGCTTGCCACTATTTCCAAATAGATCTAATTTGTCTAGTGACAGTTGGACTGATCTGTCATCTGTACATCCTATTTTTCTGTTGTACATGATTTTTTCATGTGTGTGAAAGAGAAACTTTCGATTTTCTTTATTGTAGTATGTTGCTAATAGAGATATGTGCTTAACATGAAAGAACAATTATCTTCTCAGAAAATCACTTATATTTTTAAAATAACCTACTGCAATTTAAGCTCACAGGCCTTAGAGAGAAAACACGCTGACTGTAACCCAGAATTTTGGCAACAATAAGAAAAATGTACAGATCATCTATAACTCATATAGAACAGAATTTGAAAAATATTTTTATTGCTATGATTACCGTGTCTTATATATTATTTTCTGATTTAATATCTTCATCCACCTACTCTTGCTTTGGTGACTATAATTTTGCCCTAATACTAGTTCTCTAAGCCTCTGTCTAGAATTTTTGAAGACTATTTCTCAAATTCCATGAATGCCTGTTGCCAACTTTCCCGAGGACAGTTCCTTTGGCTCCACTATCTGCTACCAATCCTTCTTGGTACCATTTGAACAGATGTCTTTGGGACGCCCTTAATGAATATTTAATCACTTTTTTGCCTCCTGCAGATCTGCTTAGATTCTGAGACTGTTCCTGTGATAAATTACTGTGTGTAATACTCCATAACTTAGTGCCATGAAACAGCCATTTTATTACACTCACAGATTCTTTGGGTTAGGATCTGGATGAAGCACAGTCAATATAGTTTGAATTTGCCCTACATTTTTGGAACCTCAGCTAGAAAGACTCAAATATCTGGCTAAGATTGACAGACTAGAGGCTACACTTGTCTGGCAGCTGACTGGTTCACACATTCTGGCAATGCAGCTGGGATTGTTTGGAAGTCAAGTCCACCTGAAAAGGCCTTCCAGGGCTGTGAGTGGCCTTTCTGTATGGTTTGGACTTCTTCACAGCATGGCTGCCTCATGATAGTTGAAATTCTTATATTGAGCTCAGAGCTCAATGGGACAGGTCAGAATCTACGAGAATTTCTGTCCGTTAACCTCAGCAGCCACAGAGTTAATTTTGCTGTATTGTGTTGTCTTAAGCTGTAACAAGTTTGTACAGATTAAAGAGTCAGGGCATAAATCTTATCTTTCTGTGGAAGGTGTATCAAGGAATTTTGAAAGCGTCTCAGTGTCCCCCATCTTAATGGATATAGAGCTGATTAGTCATTTTTACTCCATTCTGAAAGCTCAAAAGAACTTTGTGTGAAGGACAATATCAAAGAGATATACTGCTCACTTTGGAAGACTGGTTTTTCTGGGTATCTTAGTGACCCTGATACTCCATGTACCTCTTTGAAAAATTGACCTTTCAATTATACTATGAATATATATTGGACACTTCTTTGAAACAACAAAAATCATGGAAATAAATTCTTCTTTAGGAGATTAAACATAATACTAAAATATATATAATTAAAATGTCATTTGTTGAATTTTACTCACTGATATCACACGAATGCTTACTGTACTTTAATATTTCACTAATCTACTGAAATATTGTATGAGATTGGTGTGACTCTGTTATAGAGACAAAAACAAAATCAGCAAGGGTCAGAAATTTACTCCAAGTCACAAAGATCTATACTTATGTTTTCCTAACACTTGGGAGCGCTAGCTCTAGAAATTTTATCTTTGTAAGAATGGATACATCCACCTGCAGGTGACTTCACTTCCAAGAAAATGTTGTCTTTAACTGGGACAGGAAGGGATGAGAATAAAATGGAAAGTGGTGGTTCATATATTTGCAAAAAGGTGCAACACATGTAGAGCTTGATAGGACTTCAATCTGTTTTAATAACTCTTCTGTATAAACAAACTATACCTTTTAAAACTTATAATGCTTTGCACCAATTTCTATTTTCTTAACATTTCTAGAGAAATTGCATTGAAAAACTCTCAACTTGGGCAACTGAGGGAATGGGGAATTTGGAAATGAATAGACCTACTCCAGGCTAGCTGGGCTACTCACAGTGCATACACAGGCCAGATGGGAGGGAGAGCAGCAGCCACACCAGCTGCAGATAAAGAAAAGTCTGACAGCTTATGCAGACAGAGACAAGAGGGAAATAGCATGAAAGCAGGAGAATCAGGACTGCTATGGTTGCGATTTCTCCTGCCCGGGATATTCTTTATACTCACACTGAGCTTCATTTTGACATTTATGTTTTGCTCATTCTGCCCCTGTGAAACCAGAACTAACTCTACTTAATTAGAAAAGAAACCTAAGTAAGCACAGGCTTTTATTTTTCCTAAATGGGAAAGGGGATGCCATGGATAATTGTTTTGTCATCAAGGCAAGATCAAATTGCTGACCCTCTAATTATATTGGGCAAAATAACAACGGATCTTACTGATGGCCTTCCTAATTCTGGAGCTCAGAAATCAAATTAAAATGGGAGATATTATGCTTACGGGCTAATTTTCCCAGAGTTCATTTTATTGGAGGCTTACAAAAGAGCTTTGTGACTAATTACTTTGCATTGTCTACTTCCTCAATATTAGAGCTGACTTCATCTATCTCAACGTAATCAAATCAGATCAATGTTAAATCAATGAACTGACATAACCAAGAGGGAATTTAATCTATAGTCATACCTGAACAAGTTTAAACAAGCCTAAAGTACAAAATATATGAGGTAAATGTAACATTGAGATGTCTTATTCTAGAATAACAGATTTATGAATAGTACAGTCATATTTGCAGAAAATATTTTTTCTTAAATCCCTAAAAATGACATTATACTTACAAATATATTTTGAACCCCATACCATCATTATAAGAAGAAAGAAAAATCAAAGTCAGCTTTGGGGAGGTCAACACTGATCAGCTTGGTTTACTGTTATAATTTGATCTATTCTATTTGGGAGATTAGTACTTTGGAAACAAATATCCCATCTTTCAGATCTCCTCTTTTGTCCCTTCTCCATTCAAGCTGGCACCTACAGGTCTGAGGGGGCTGATGATATCCAAGCAATCAAATTAAGAGGAACTTAACAACTACTTACATGTGTTTGTGGCTGTGTGGACTGGTGACTCCTGAAATGTGACTGGCCTATCTCTAGCTACATTTTGGTGTTAATTATTGGCGTATCCTGTGATTTTGTTTCCATCCCCGGGGTCAGGCAGGCTCTCTGTTTCCATATCAATGCTTATTGTTGGTTGCCCATGGCTCCAGACCTGGCAGTGAAACGCATAGCCCCAGCCCAAGCTGTCTACTCTTCAACCCTTTGACAATCCTGAGATCACCCTGTGTACCTGCTCTTGGGTCAAACTCCTAATTCATCTAAGTGCCATGTGCTGTTTTCTGCAAATAGGACTGTACTATTCCTAGAAGAAATGGGATGCATTTATAGAATATGAGAATGAGGAGAAGCTGACCTCAACCACCCTTGACTAAGAACACTAGGCCACTGAGCTGATGGCCCTCGTTGTAGCAATACTACCACATTGCACTCATTTTTAAAGCCACTATGTTTTGTGACATTTTCATGGACATTTTGATAACTCTAAATATAAATATAGACAATTATATATGTGTGTGTGTGTGTGTGTGTGCAAGGACATGTGCAAACACCCAAGTTCAAACCCCAGCACCACCTACACAATGAAGTGTTGGAGCAATGAAAACCACAAGAAAAACTAAATAAAGTTGACTCTCCTCTCTCTCTCTCTCTCACTGTCCCTCTATCTTTAAAAAATAAATAAAATTCAATTTAAAAGCCTCAATACTTAAAACCTCTTTCCCATTATGAATGCATACCTTCCCCACTTACTGTCCCTTCTAAATCCCACATTAGCTTGCAACAGACATGTATATTTCAAATAAAGCCAGAGTAATACACTAGACAATCATCTGCAGAGTGGATGGAGAAGCTTATTTACGATTCAGTTGCCTTTTTAATCTGGGCACTACATTGGAAGCCTCTGGTACTGACAGTTTGAAGAGATAAATAGGACAAGTGTGGTCATTACACAGAGTTATACTCAAGCACGTCAGAATATTCTTGTCTCCTCTTTTAATTTACATAATTTCTAAATGTGCTAAGAATGGAAAGTATTGTTCATTCGTGGTAGTTTTTACTATAGAACAATCAGAAGCACAAAACAAATTTTGGCTTAACCCGAGCTGAGAAAGTGATTGCTGAAACTTTTTTTTATTCTTCTATCTTCTTTGAAACTTTCAAATGCAGCTGTTGCCATCAACCACTACTGACACTTTTAAAAGTGACCCAAACAAGAAATAGAAATAATAAAGGAGGAAAATATCTTGGTAAATACAGTATGTAGAATAGAGAAAGACAATGCTTTCATGAATGGGGAGTGAGATGGGAAGAAAGAAAAGGAACAAGAATGAAAGAAAGAGAAAACGGAGAAAAGGCAATGGAGATGGAGGAGGTAGATGGTATAAGAGGAAGAAAAAAGAAAATGAGGACAGAAGGGGGAAAGAGGGGGAAAGTAAAACACCGAAGGACATTGGAAGAAAAGAAAGAAGGGAGAGAGTGAAGGAAAGCATTTTGGCAGACAGGCAAGCAGGAGGCAAGGGAATCAGACCTGAGTCAGCATTCTGATTCCAGAGCTCCTCACAACACAGGAGATCAGCAATAGGCAACAGAGTTTTGAACACACTATGCCACTCCTTTATTATGATGCATACTATCTGTGTATCTTCATTTGCCATTGAAGTATTCCATCAAAAGAAAAAAATTATGATGATTAAAGTCATATCTTATTTCTCTGCTATAATGAAGTGTGGAAAAAGTGACTGGTTTCAAATAAGGGAACTCTCAAGGGCCTAGCTCCTCCTTGCGCTTTTAAAAAATCAGAGGGCTGGTAATCTTGAGTTCTTTATCTTTGAAGGGTCCCTATCAAGGGCTGCAGACATAGGCCTTAAAGAGAGATTTAGGATGAGTATAATTGGAGATTCTGAAAACACCTGGATACATTTAAATTTAAAAATATGTATTTAAATAAGGACTCAGAAATAACATCGAATAGTTCAGTAAAAGGAACATTAGAGTTCAAATCAGAAATATCTAATTCTTATTTTCCTTGCTGTCTGTGGAAACCTGAAGAAACTAGCTTTTGTACCCCTAATTACTCCATCAGTGAAATGTAGTTCATTTACACCACTGATTTCAGAGATGTGGGAAGACTCAGTGATAAGATGTAAGCCAAGTAGGCAGTTCGGGCTCCAGCCTCCAGGAGCAGCTGACTTCCCTCAATGAGCATATTGTACATGGCTATTATTGTATGAATCGATTTTATTCAAAAGACATTGTCAGACACTTTCTACGTGCAAGCCATCATGCTAGGTACTAAGAAGAAACTTTTCTAATTTCACCTGAATAAATAATTTTTTCCCCACAAGGGGCCGGAATAATACAGGGCTTCGTAAAAGATATTTTATACCTTGGAAATTTATCTGCTTATATGTTCTGTTATTTCTTCAATTCACTGGACAGATTATCATGACCTGCATTATAAGAGATGTAGTTTAATTTACATTTACAAAGTATGTAAATGTATATATTCAAACACCTGTGGTTCATTCATGAATGCAAACATTTTTAGGTCAGCAACTCTACTATAGTTCTTTAAAATTCCCCCAATACCAGTGATACTGTGCTGCATGATAAGAAGTTGGTGATACATTTCTAACAAGTCTTCTCACTAATTATATCTGAAACCAGAGAGTTTATTATTACCCACTCCAATGGATAGTTTTATGTCAATTTGTGAAAAACCATGAGATAACTCCATAATGTCTTACTTGTGATATGGTTTTAAATTATTATTCAAGAACAAATTATTCCATATCTTTGTAATATACAAAATCAAAGAGAAAACATGTAATCTGACTTCTTTAAGTTGGTTGCAATTGATAAATGTTCCCTCAGAGCATGAAAGAGCCACACACACACACACACACACACACACACACACACAGTGAAATAAAAATTTCTAGAAATACTGAAAACAGAGATGTTCTGGAGAACATTGTTTTACATAGGAATAAATATCGGAAAACTTTAGCATATCAAAACAAGGATTTAGATAACCTATTACATTTTATGAATTATAAATATTTAAGTTTAAACTGGTTCTGAATAATACTGTCATATATTAAAATGGTATTTAATCAATGTAATTAGCAATTAAAGTTAATATAAACATTTTAAACATTGTGACATCTTTTTGTAGTTTTCTTTTCTACTTTTCACAAAAAAGAAAAACCTATTCTTAAAAATATTAAAGTAAATTTATGATGGTGAGCTTACATTTTTAAAAGATATAAACGTTATAGCTGAGAGTTACTTTCATGTAAATAAATTTTTAGTAAGTGTTCTTTTAATATATCCCTTAATATTTTGTTTTTATCTCTTGTTTTGTAACTTATGTCACAGATTTATTCTGTTTCTTCTGATCATTTACCTGTCATTATTTTCAAGATCAAGCATGGCATATTGAAAGCACATAATAAAATCACTGCAAGTGGAGTCAAGAATCTTTGTTTTGAAATCAACTTTTGGGTGACAAAGTCATGTAATGAGACACTGTTGAGTTTCTAGCTCCATCAAAAACAGTTACTTCGTCTATGAGCAGCACAGCATTGCCCTGGAGATTTGAAGATGTAATGGTTGAAACTACTCTTCAAACCTTGCAGAAACCCAGAGAATTCCATTTGAAAAGCATACCTCCTCTTCAGTGTTGGGGGGAAAAATTACAAATACTTCCCAATGCTTATTTCTCTTTAATATTTGAAATTTGAACCAAACAATAACATTTTTTGTTCTGATGATCATAATTTAAGAAACCCTCAAGTACAGAACACTTGGACTTTCTCTTCTTCCCATGAAACAGATGCCTCCTTCAAGCATGGACACTTCTTCTTTAAAATGCACTATACTTATAATTGTGGTTTTTCTTTAGTATCTTTGTTCTCATTATAAGTGCTATATAATTTTATGTCTACAAATTTTAACTGCCCAGTTGAAAAAGAAATTAAGGGCTACAAGCCAAGCCATTCCTCTCAGTGACAACTGCCGATGTTCATTGTCTATGAACACATCTAAATTTCTCTAGTGTACTGGGCTCATCTGGGCTTTCATGTTTGAGATTGAATTCTAACCACTGAAAGTCTAACCTTACATGTGATGGAAAGAAGACTTGGTTCCAATATTTTCTGTGATTATTGAGGTCTTAAATACCTTCTAATTATCCAATTATTTCTCACTTTGGGATTCTGTGTTGAATGAATCAGTGATATTTTATTTTGTGTACGCTTACTATGTGTATCATTTCATTCCTGCATTCACCCATCTCAGGGCATTGAATTCTTGTAACTCAAGATCCCATAATATCCAATATGTAGTTTGGCAGAACTTAATCAAAGCTCTGGTTAATAACAGAGTTGGAAGGGATGAGTTGGAGAGGAGTAAAACTATGCATATTCAAATCTGTCCTTTTACAAATTCCATAACATTGTATTGCAACAATCATAATAATAAGAAAGACAAATGTTTATAAATTCTTCTATGTGCCAGATACAGCCCCATTGTTTTACATATAGTAGCCCTGTAAAGTTGAAGGCAAACTCTTTTTGGTACCCATTCTTCAGTAGAACTAAACTGAGATTCATTCAAATAATTTACCTAAGTTTTTAGAGAAAGGATTCAAGAGTTTAGAAGTTCCCTGGTCCATAGTCATTGTCTATTAGGACCCTACTTGTAAAGTTGGGGTGGAATGAGGCAGGAGAATACCCTTTAACATCTGCTAATCTCAGCATCACAAATGGACACAGTCAATATGTACTCTATGAACTGATGCTCAGGAGGCGCACAGGGGTACATGTGAGTTCAATTAGCCTTAAAATCACAACAGGAACTTAACAAGCTTCTATATCTAATTGCTAAACTTCCCAAAGTTAAATGGTTAGAGGAGCAAGTTAAGACATTTGCTGAAAAAGCCATTTATCAAGCTTAGGATAAGGAGATTCTTTATAAAAATACATCTATTTCCCCTACAAATAACTTTGAAGTTAGCAAGAGGTACCTAGGGGTGTAGCTCAGAATTAAAGCTCTTGCTGGGCATCTGAGAACCTGGGTTCAATCTGAAGCCCTGCAAGAAGAAAGTTGGGGGAGGGGAACAGTGCTATTATAATACAAAATAAAAGAGGCTTCAGAAAAATAATGACCAAATGTGATGTTCAGACCTTGCTTGAATACTGATTTGAACGAGGTAAGCATAAACTAAACTATGAATCAATTAGGAATAGTTAAATAGGGGATTTATGTGAAATAATATTAAAAAATCAAGATGAATGTTAACCAATAATCTCCTATTTATTAAAGAAAAAGGGAAAAATTTTGTGTCCATATATAGGTAACATGTATGAAAATAGAAAATAAAATAATGGGAGGCTTGAAAACACTCAAATACAAAAAAAATGTTGGGAGAAAGGGATATATGAAACAAGTTGATTCTTATTAAAGCTGAAAGAAGTGTACAGTGGTTTTTTTTTTCTGTTATTTCTGTTTTTACATATTTGGTCATTTTTAGAAAGATTTTTAATGGCTCCAGAGAGATCTCACACAAAAATTGCTAATAACACAAATTTAGGATAACCTATGGTGAAAATTAGTATTATACAAATATTTCCTATGAGCTGGATGTCTCAAGCTAATACTAAGTCAAATCATGTAATTTACATTTCAACAGCCCTTTGGAATGAACCATAATATTTGTACTAACTGCCAAAGAAAGTAAAAATAAAATCACAGTCACAATTGGATTCTGAAAATTAAAATGTGTTTAATCTTGAAGTGACTTGTAACATATATTCTAATTTTAAATAATTTCAAATTTAATAGCTGGAAAAGTTATCAATATTGATGAAAATATAGATATAGCTGAAAACTGAGAGCGTCCGCAATTATCTATGTAATTCTAAAAATCTCACTTTTATAGTTGTAATATGTCAACTATTTTAATAAAATTTCTTCAAAAAGGTTAACATTTTTGTATTTGATAATGGAGTACAAGTTTTCATGGCAAGGAAGCAAGGAATGTGAATACACACACACACACACACACACACATACACAAACGCACACCCAATATATACACTCCATATACATTCATGTAGGTAATATATATTCTTTGGAATTTCTACTCATGTCAGTAAATATTATTTACTATAATAAGTTATTAGTAACTAGCATTTGTTACCTCAGTGAAATCTTATCAGGTAGATGAGCTTGAACAGTTTTAGTTACTCATGAATCAAATTGGAAGTCCTTCTTCTCAAGGTTTACTGAAGGATATGATGGAAAGTAATATGGAATACTTGTTAAATTACAAACACGCATATACAGATAAGAAAACTAAACCTCTAAGATATGAACAAACCCACAAATATACATTGTCTTATTAAGAGTTTCATGTTTTGTTACATTTGTAATAATAAGATACAAATCATTTTGATTATATTCTATTTCTATTTGTGGGTTAAGGACTTCAATAAATCAGCCGGGATTTCAGAATAATACAAAAATAATGAGTTATAAATATATATAAGCAGAATGGCAGAATAGGTCAAAGAGTTTAACATAATCTATTTTAATCATTAGTTAAGAGTCAAGCAAGCAAAAATTGATTCTAGGTAAAAGTAAAGTGAGATCATTATAAAGTCTGAATTAAAGTGTGTAAAGGTAATCTCCTATGCCCTAGTGATGAAATGAACCCAGAAGAAAAATATAATGAAAATTTAATTTGTGGCATTTTCTGGATATGTTACTTGGACAAAATGATATTCTGTAAATTCCAATGACTTTTCAAATGCAATGGGATTGAGTAGAAAAACTTACAAAGATCAGATCAACATTCATTCATTAATGCACTCACCAAAATGTATTAGTTATCAAGGTTCTGAAATATGCTATCTTAGGCAAAACATTTATTCTGTCTAAAACTTGATGTCTTTTGCTTGAAATTAACATCCATTACACAGATTTGTAATCAAGACAGAATGGAGTAAATATGCCGTGTGAATGCCCAGAATATAATAACACCAAAAAATGCCATTGGTTTTCATTCTATATGTGTTATATTTACCATCCACATGTTTTGTGTTGACACGGGTAACTGAAGAAGTCTCACACAACTAGTGCATATCCAGTAGATTAAGGACTAAATAAGTTAAAAATACTTCTTGACTAACATTGAAATTTTTTCCTAATCTGCTAATATGCATCCACATTTATTTTGAACAAAATTGAAACAATGGTTATCTTCCTCCTCACCTTTCGTCTCAAAGCACAATCCTTTTTTTTTTTTTTAAGAGAGAGGCACAGAGTGAGAGAGAGAGAGAGAGAATCAATTTTTATTCAGTTTTTCATGTGGCCTTTGTTACTCTGACATTTAGTTGTATACTTGCGCATGCTGGGAAAGTGCTGTAACGGCTAAGCCACCGCTCCAGACCCCACAATCCTCTTAGAAAAGGTAAAGAGTAAATTAATACTCTCTAGTTTGGGTGTGGTTGTAATGGATATGAGAATAATAGAAAAGTAGATGCTCTATACCAAGCCTTCAATATTGTGAGTCATCATTTTCAATTACTTGAATCATCCTCCCAAGAGAAGTCACTGACATAACCTGGATATAAAGTTTATTGAGCAATACATGAAAAATAAATCCATTGTTAATGCATGTTTACCAGAGATAAAGTGGTGTCTGTAAAACTGAAAATTTCTAAAGTCATACTTTCTCAGGTATTCCTCATGTAAAAACCAGCATTTTCCTTTGAGCCTGTTTCCTTCTCATCTAATGGGAGGTCCCTTGTCACTACCTATTTCTGAAGCATCTCTGATGCAGTGTAAATGATGTTGAGCACAGATTGACGGGGTAATGTTAGCATGAATCTAAAATTTCTTTTATTTTTATTGCCATGAGCCACTCAAAGAATTCTTTCTTTTCACGTCAGCATTTTACTAAGGGCAAATCAGGATTAAACAATGTACACATATTTGCAAAAAAAAGATAGTAATTGAAAATATTTCAACATTTTTGTAGATTTATATTAAGTTATGGGGATATAGGCAAAAATGAGTTAATTTTTAGCTCTCTATTCAGTGTAATTTGCCCTAAAATTGGAAAACTTCCTATGGCATATTTCTTAATAGTGAGAGTCTAACTTAAAACAATGACTACAGTCAAAAAAAGAAATTTCTTATGGTTTTATCAAGCATACCTTTGTCTTGTCATTCATTTCAAAATTAAGAGTTGCATTGTGCCAATGTTTTTCCCTACCCACCCTCTTTCAATAAAAATGTCACAATAATTAAATGAGGATTATTAAATTTTGAAAACAAAATTTCAATTTAGTATAGATATTGAGCAACATTAAATGTAATAAAATAAAACTTTATTTTGCATATGTATTTTGGGGCACTGAAAATCTCTTAAGAACCAGTCTATCCCCATTTCCAAAGAGAAGAACTAATGATCTAATCATCAGAAACAAGTTAAGGTGTGGTCCATTGAAAGTCCTCTCCCCATATTAGTCTTTCTACACTTCATACAAATAACCACTGATTTATCAGTGTAGGACAACACAGGTTTATTGTGTCAGCTTCTGTGGGTCAGAAATCCAGGCAGGCTCAACTGGGATGCTCAGGATCTCAAAAAGTCAAAATCAAAGGCTCGGCAGGCCTATTCCTTTCTGGAGTCTCTGGGAAAGCACATGCTTCACCACTATTTACGTTGGCTGAGACTTCCGGAATTACTCTGTCAACTGAGCAGGAGGGGGCTTCTCTGCACCTCAAGGCCAATTGTGTTGCTTCTTATATTGCGCCCTTTATCTTCAAAGCCAGCCATGGCACATCAAATTCTTTTCACAGTTCAAGTCTCCTTGATTTCCCTTTCTACCTTTGATTTTATGGACTCATGCAATTAGATTAGTCCCACTTGGATAATCACCCTTTTGCCACAAATGAAGAGTATTCAAACAGTATTGGATGAGAGGAAAAAAAAAAATAAAATAGGATTAGTCAGGTACCATGGGTATCATGTAGTGAAATTCACTGCATAACTTCTACACTAGACTGCTGAAATACACTTGATCAAAATACATAATGGCTAAGAAAGGAGGGTTGCTTATGCTCCACTTCAAGTTCCTACAAAGGGAAAAACAATCTAAACCCAAAAGGATAGTAATTTAAACTATTTCAACATTTTTGTAGACTTACATTAAGTTATGGTGATATAGGTAAAAATCATTTAATTTTTAAGTCTTTATACAGTTTAATTTGTCCTAAAACTTCTTATGGCATGTTTCTTAATACTGAGAGTCTAACTTAATAAACAAAGACCATGAGAAACACACAGTAAGTGATTCTCACACAATGGAGACTTTTGCCAATACAAACAGTACTTACTCAGCCATAGTCTCCAATATGTTCCAACCTATTTGCAGTCCACTTGTCTCAAATATCCTTCCGTCCTTAAATATACACAAGCACACACATAAACACACACACACACATGCGTGCACACACCAAGGTGCCTAAAATATTTTTGTACAGCGTAGAGTTGCAGAACTTTTCAAGAATGGAAGCATCACACATCTATACACAGCTTGTCTTACTTGTCCTAAGCTGCCTGCATGTCTTTCCAAACTCACTGAGAAGTTCCATATTCCAAAATTTGATGAATTGGAATTACAGTGTCTTTGTTATGTTAAACCTTTAGTTTTAGATATGTGCTTTCTTACATATTAATGGGCCACTTGTGTATAAAACCCGTACAATAACAGTTATAATCTAGTTTAGTAGGGGATTGAATTTGGGCAATTTTGTTAGCAAAATTTATTTTCTTTCTCAATCAAATGGAAGGAAAACCTTCACCACCATTCCCTCACCTCCTATTTTCCCATCTCTGCATCTGGAACAAAGTCAGAGAAGAAAGTGACATCAATAGCAATGTGCTTGATATATAGATTGTAGAACACCAACTCCTAACCCTGTGTGAATCATGTATCCAGCATCAAAATCTCCTATCTTATCCACATATATATTCCTCTCTTTGTGATCACTGATCACTCTTCACTTTTACTCCTGAGAGCCACAATTGCATTTCCTGTAGCAGTCTTGATTACACAGAGTATTTTTAAGCTACCAATTGAATCTGAATGTTTATTAAACTCTTTCTGGGGAAAGAAATTAAATTATTTCAGAAAAACTAGACCTTTATTAGTACACCAGTAAGCATGTAATGTTTATTACAGCTCAGAGATTGCAGCAAATGCCTTTTAACTGAACTTATTTTGTAGCTGTCCCCTAGCAATCTTGTTAAACTCAGAGATAATTAACAATTAGGCACCTAGATGAACTGGAATGAGCATTAGTGAATGACAGGTGCAAAACTGTGTACAGATGCTGACACTGAGGTATGAAAATGTGTGAATGGATGGACAAAAGATCACATTTGCTTTCAGTGATCTCATTCATGATCATAGATTTAAATAAATATATACCAATAACTTCCAGATTGACACATTTTGCCAAGACTTCTATTGTGAGCTTAGAGCTACTTGAAATCTCCGGTGTAATCTGTCATAAGCATCTCAAGTTTTTTGTAAAAGAATCAACTCTTAAATATTTCTTTCAAAGTGAATTTTTCTGTATTCTTTCTCATCTCAAAAAATGAAGAAGGAAGGGAGAAAATGCCCATCACCTTAATTGCTTAAGTAAAATTCCTGTTAATCTTTCTGATTTCTTTCTTCCCATCACTTTCATGTTGAATACAATAAATTCTATTGGCTTAATCTTGAAAGGTTAACCTAAAAATAATACAGTAAGTATACTCTCTCCTTTCCCCTTGCTATCTTACAAACCAATGCTGAAATAACATCCAGAATGCTCTTTATAAAACATACACTTGAAGATATTGATATTCCTCCATGACATCCTACCCAATTTGGAATAAAATCCAAATCTCTAACCTGAGCCTGCAAGACTTTAGAATATCTAGCAAAACATTATGCCAATGCCTCTCTTATTCCTTTCACTTTAGTTTAATCTTTGTTTGTGATTCAAGCACACCGACCCTGTTTCTGTGCTGTGGTCTCTGTGTTGACTCTACTTTTCCTTGAATATTCTGAATTTGTATCATTTCATGACCTGCTCCTTATAGCTTAGCTATAGCTCACTGGAACGTGGAATCATCTCTGATTACTGAATAAAAAGTAACTCCCAAAGCATTCTCTTTCATATCAATCTGTAATTGTACTCCTGCTGACCTCACATTAAGTTGCTTGTACATTTGTTTGCTTTTTTTATTATGACACACCTCCATTCCATTAATAAAAAAAAAAGCTCAATTTCTCTTTATCTATAAGGACTTTTTGATCTTGCTTCCTTACGTTCCCCACTATCTTTAACAGAGACAACATATATTTTATAACTGAAAAAAATATTTTAAAATAAATCTTCTATTTCTATTAAATTGAACATGAAAAGTGGTCACCTGAATTAAATATTAAGATAAATAGTTGCTTAATTTATTTTCATATAAGTTTACAATCATGGGATGAATGGTAAAGTTAGCATTCTTTAGCTCTATATCTAAGCTTTTCATAATTTCTGCAAAGCACATTAATTCTCTCTACTTTTCCTATGTAACTCGTATTCTATTGAAACTGAACTACTTTGTTTCTCCCAGATGTTCTTCTGTGCTATATTATCTGTGGACATCTGTTCTCCTGGCCTTCTCTCCTGGAATGCCCTTGTTCTCATGCCCGTGCTTTCAATCCTCCAAAGTAGCTGCAATGCCTCCTAAACATACCTGGTATATTCTCAAAATATTCATAACAGATTTCTGGATCCTACTGAGCTCGTACTTCTGGACTTCAGTTGCCTCATTCTGAATTAAGATGGTGAACTCCCTTCTGTCTCTAGTAAATCTATCTTATACGCAGTGCTTGGACTGAAGGCTTCTATTGCAAACTATTGTAGGGGTAGTATAAAGCTTCATAGTACATGCTTCATTTTCCAATAATTTTAAGACAGTTATTATTGGATATCACAACAACCTATAACATATATATATGTATATATATATATACATATATATATATATATATATATTCTTTTTTTTTTTTTTGTATCAGGGATTGAATCGGGGGCTGCTTAAACACTGAACCGCATCTCCAGCACTTTTTATTTTTTATAATGAGATAGGGTCATTGTGCTGCTTAGGGCCTTGCTATGTTACTGAAGCTGGCTTTGAATTTGTGATCCTTTTTGCCTCAGCCTCCCTAGATGATGGAATTACAGGTGTGCACCACAGTGCCCAGTGATATAAAATATTTTTTAACTTTAATCTTGGAAATTTATAAGTCTTTTCCCCTAAATTAGGAAATGAAACTGTAAAAGATTCATAGACCAATATTATGTCAGCATGGGTGAACATTTGCATTGACAGAAGTTTGGCTATACTGTAATTAATACCTTCAAGGACAGAAATCTGGCAGATTCTTAAAGAGTAACAAAAAAAGAACTGTCCCCTTCTCCCATTCAGGGGGAAGTCTACTGTTTTCCCTATGTTTTGCTTTCTATTATTTTCTGGAAATAAAATCTATCCGCTAAGTTTGTCTCAGCATCCCTTGGTTTCATTCTTTGACTCTGGGGAGACTTGAATCTGACTAATACCAACTAGCATCAAAAGGAGGCATGTCCAGGATATGAATAAGATTGCAACTGCACTGGCAAACATGTGGGACACACCAAGGACCTGGGCCTGAACCCTGACCAGCTGCCAAAAGGGCTCAGGACTCCGGTCCCATCCCCGCAAGCATGCAGGACACTACAAGGACCCCATGCTCTGGACTCCTTCCTGCGTACTTACCAGATCCTGATTTATTGGGATCATCTCTGCCACAAAGGATACTGTGTCCCAGTGCCACACATAGGCTGCTCCATTCTGGCCTGTCCCATATCTCTGGGACCCCAAGACCCAGTGATGCACCACTACTGCTTAACCTCAACAACCAGCAGGCTGCCCATCAACCCCTCCAGGTTCCAAGTCTCAGTCCTGGAACCTAGATCCAAAAGTGAGACAAAAGGAGGCTCCAGGCAGAAACAGCTTTATGGAAGAAGGCAGTCATCCAAGAGGCAGTATCTGACCTAACCCTTTGACCTGCAAGGAAGAAGCACCTGGAGGCTTGCCTTGCCTCTCCACACAGGGAACCTCAACTCAAAGATCTGGGAGATGCTTTTTTTTTTTCTTTCTTTCTTTTTATTCCTCTAGGAGATGCTTTTTAAAGATGAGGAATCAAACTAGAAAACCTCAAACCCACAATTCCCCTATGAAGGAGTCCATGGACAGAGAGGGATGAAACCTTAGAACAAATTATCAATGATCTGATTACCAAAAGGAATAATGAATTAAAATAATATTTAATGAAGAGACTAAGTGAGAAAACACAAGAGATGAAAACCTCTATTATCAAAGAAATAGACATACTGAAAAAGGAAGTAGCAGAGCTAAAAGCTGCTGTCAATCACATCAGAGGAATGATGAAATAATTCAATAGTAGGCTTACTTCTATAAAAAATAAAGTGTCAGTTCTAGAAGAAACAACATCTGAAAAAGAAGATAGGTTGAGTAGACTTGAGTACATGGATGACAAAAAGTAAAAAGCTCACAGAACGCAAGCAGAATTTTCAAAATGTCTGGGATGAAATCGGAAAAACAATCTAAGAGTAATTGGGATACAGGAAGTAATTGAAATGCAAACCAATAGTATAAAGACTATTCTCAATGAAATAATTAAAGAAAATTTCCCATATGAAAATAGAGTCAGATATGCTCATCCAGGAAGCTTATAGGACACCCAATAGGCCTAATCAAATGAGAAGCTCACCAAGACACATCATATTCAAAATATACAACAATGAAATCAAGGAAAGAATATTAAAACTTGCAAGGGAGAAACAACAAATCACATTCAGAGTCAAACCAATAAGAATCATGTTGGGGCTGGAGTGGTGACTTGGCAGTTATGGTGCTTGCCCAGCACGTGCAAGTACATGGGTTCAAACCATAGCACCCACGTACACAACTAAGTGTCAGAGAAACGAAAGCCATGTGAAAAACTCAATAAAAGATTAATTCTCTCTGTCTCTCTCTCTCTCACTGTCCTTCTCTCCTTAAAAAAAAAAAAAAGAATCATGTCTGGGCACTGGAGTGATGGCTCGGCAGTTATGTCATTTGCCTGGCAGGTGCAAATACACGGGTTCAAAACCCAGCATCCACGTACACAACTAAGTGTCAGAGCAATGAAAGCCATGTGAAAAACTCAATAAAAATTGATTCTTTCTGTCTCTGTCTGTCTTTAAAAAAAATCATGTCTGACTTTTCAGTTCAGACTCTAGAAACAAGAATATCCTGAAAGGAGATCTTCTATATCTGAGTGACCACAATCTGCAGCTGAGAATACTATACCCAGCAAAACTCAGCTTCAAATTTGAGGCAGGAATAACTTTTTTTATGATAAGATCAAACTTACAGCATTCAGGAACAGAAAACTAGCATTATAAAGTATTCCCAAAGACAAACTCCAGATAGAAGAACAATCAAACAGTCCTCAAAACCCACAAAAAGGAATTTCAATACAGGTACATGCTATCAATAGACAACCATGACAATACAGAACTTGCTAATAAAACATGATGACTATGAATCACCATCACATAATGACCCTAACACTGAATGTGAAGAGTCTCAAAGCACCAATGAAAAGATACAGATTAGCAGTTTGGATCAAAAAACAAATCCAATAATACACTGCTTACAGGAGACCAATCTTACAGCCAATGACATCCATAGATTAAAGGTGAAAAGGTGAAAAAAAATTCTACTAGGTGTATGGCCCAAGAAAGCAAACTGGTTTTGCAATACTTATATGTCTCAAAGTAGATTTCAAACCTAAGCTAATCAGAAGAGATAAAGGCCACTACATCCTTATAAAGGGAACAACACCACAGAAGGATTAGCCATAGTAAATATATACTTTCCAAATACCAATATTCCCAACTATGTGGAAAAATTCTCAATGAAATAAGACCA
>PVKS010001267.1:47534-65902 GCA_004027875.1 Aplodontia rufa
TATATATATATTCTCTTCACCTATTAGAAACAATGATATTATGGACTTTGAATGTAAATGGATAATAATGGAAGAAATCATGCTAAGCAAAGTTCACCAAACCCAGAGACTCAAAGGTTAAATGTTTTCACTCATTTTTGGAGGCTAGAGCAAAATCCAGGCCTGGGTGAAAGGCTGTCTAACGCATGTATTAGACACAGCAAAGGCATAACAACACAAAATCTAGGGAACCATAGATAGGTATGGGGGAGAGGGGAGAAACGAGGCATTGGGGAGGAGAGAGAGAGGGAAAATTGAGAGGAATTTAGGGAGATAATCAATAATGTAACATACTTTTTATCCCACCCCTCCTTCATGAAGCCAAATAATAATTACAAATAATTACAAAATCTTTTATTTCTGGAAAAATCACAATTTTATATATATATAAAATATATATATATATATATATATACATATATTTATATGTAAGTGTATCTGTATCTCTCTCTCTATGTATAGATAGATAGACATTTAGACATTTAGATTGATTGTTAGGGCAAAATACAGAAGAATCAAGAGACTGGGGTGTGGGCAATGTGGGGGTAACTCTGATTTAGGAGCAAATGCATATCATATTGTTTATATGGATTTACCATTGAATAAAAATTCAACTTCTTTAAAAAATGAATAATAAAATCAAAGCAATATTCATGAAATTCTTTGACATTTACTGTAAAAAAGTTTTAAATCTTGAGATAAATATTCTGTATAGCATGTAACTATCTGCCTTCTGACAAATATCCCACTATTTATTTATAATAAGTATCCTAGAATTTAATTTTTCTACACTAAGAAACTTGCAATGATTTTAGTTGTTGGTTGAGAGAGCCATATATTGCTAACCTCTGAAGTACAGTTCTCTCCAGGAAAACAAAAAAGTTAAAATATTCTATTTACTTTGTATTATTTGGGAATAATATGAAGGAAACATTTGAAAACAAATGATAAAATCTGTGCATTAACAAGTACCAAAATATGTAAAAAAATATACATTTTTCTTAGTGGCACAAGACATTATAAACCTGGAAAAAACTTGAAATTCCCATGTAAGAATCTACAAAACAGTAAGTTTTATATACTGAGAGATTGATGATCAGATTTATTAGTTGTAAGATAGCATTTTTGAAGCTAATGTTTCCCTCCTAATTTAGACATAGAATAATTTTATTCAACCCCATGGGGGAAACCATGACATAGCATCAGCCTTGGCTAACTATGTAAATATACATTTGTTCTTGATTGTTTGATTGTTTGATAATGATTCCCCCTCAATTGTGAGTCCATATTCAACTGGAAAAAATAATAATTTTATTCAAAATTCATATACTTTGGCGCTATGGAGAAACCTATAATCCAGATGACTTCAGAGGGTGAGGCAGGAGGATTGCTAGTTTGAGGTCAGCCTCCGTAACATAGCAAACCCCTTCCTCAAAATAATAAAAAGGCAAGGGATATAGCTCAACAATAAGGAGCTCCTGGGCTCAATACACGGTTAAAAACATAGTCCTACGTAAACATAAACGTGTGGGAATTTACCAAAATTTGCCTTAATCTTATATTTAAAGAACAAATATGAGAAGTTTTTATTTCCTTAATGTTAACTTTAATTATATAGCAAAATATGAGAGTCTGGAATTGGAATAATCACAGAGAGCTAGAAAGTGGTACTGAAGAAGAAACTCCAATGTAAAATTTCATATATTACTGAACAGAAATAGGGAAATAATCTTCTCAATAAAGTTTATTGGAAAGGTATCCATATGAGGTATGTTAGTCTGCTTTCCTTCAATATGACATAATAGTTGAGAAAAATCACCTTAAGAAAGAGAAAAGGTTTATTCTGATTTATGACTTCAGAGGTTTAGTCCATCATCTTTTGGCCCTGTCATTTTGGGCCCTGTCATTTTGGCCGTGTGATAGAGAAACGTTATCAGGAATCAAAGAGCAAGGAGCCAGGGTCTCAGGGTCCACTTCAAGCACACATCCTCAATTCCTTAACTTCCTTCTAATAAAATCTACCTCGGAAAAGTCCCACCCGCTCCCAATAGTGCCACCTTCTGGCAACCAAGCCATTAACAAGTAAGCCCTTGGGAGACACTTCAGATCTAGACTACAGCATAGTGAGAAAAAAAAAGAAACTTGACCTTACTTACTTGACCTTACTTCAGTTTATTTCAAATAAGTAAATTCTGGTAAGTTTTCTAAATATGTACAAAATAAATATGAAAGCAAAAGTAAGAAATTTTATGTAATTATTTATTTATGTCTTTACTTCAGAATAGTCAAAAAGCCTTTTTAAAAATTGAAAGGGGAAATTTTTAATTTTAAAGGAAAGAGAGAATAAACTGGTCTACATTAAAGTTCAAAAAAACGGATTGATCAAGAACCATCCACAAATGAAAGGAAAATGGAAGTCACAGAGTGGGAGAAATGGATTGCAGCAACACAGTTGATACATGATATGTGTGTTATTTACAAACACTTGATATGTGGAAATCTTTGTAAATATAAAGAAACATTTGGAAATAAATGCAGAAATATATATATATATATATTTCCATATATATATATATATTTCCATATATTTCTAATGTGTTGTGTCACACAGACCAATTAAAATGAAGAAAACCCAGCATAAAATGAATAGACTTTAGTATTTTATGAAAAAACACAATGATGTTTACAGTTATAAAAATAATAATGTTTGTAATAACATGAGCTTGAAGTAACATACAAATTTATCAGAAGAAAGTGGATAAAGAGAACATTCACGTTTGCATATTACTTTCAGTGCACGGGTATGAACTATAGCTAGTTCAAACATCCAGACAGCGCTAAGAAATCCAAGGAGACCATTTTTTACAGTTTAAAAGTTAAGGCATACGTCCTTTAGGTATATGAATGAAATAGTTTGATGGCAAACTGCTTCTTCAAACTACCAAAAACATGGTTTTAGTTTTTTCAAATTCCTGTAGTGCACATATTTCTTCCATTGCCAATTTCTAGCTGTTGACAGGTCAGATCTGAATAAGAAATTGGGAAGGAATGCAAACAACCACCTCTTCAGAGTCAGTTCTTTCTGGCTTCAGCATACCACTGTGCACATAGAAAACAATTAAATCTTTTTACAAAGTAAATACAAATGCCAGTTTAAAAAGCATTAAATTTAATATTTTTTCAAAAAGTTAAAAACATGATTTTCATGCAAATATAGAATGAACACACAGCAAAGATTTTATTCAGCTCTTCAATGAAGAAGGAAACCAGTCAGATGATAAGCTGGTTAAAATGAAAATCACCGTGAAAGAATTCTAAAATAGCTTCTTGAGTTAGAAACAAAACTGATTAATGACCTACAGAACAATATATAACCTTTGAGTTTATTTTTCTACTAGACAAAATGTATTTGCAATTCTATTGGGTACTGTCCACATGGTAACCTGGAATTGATGAGTGTAAGGCTTTCATTTAACAGCAATATCAAACAGGTACATTTCTCTGGGTCATTAAATAATCTGTTGCAAATATTTCAGTATAAATTTGAAAGAATATACTGCCCACAATTTTACTTTATTTCTAAGTTGCAAATAAATATTCTTAATCACCCTAGAAATTTGAAAATAAATAAATCCTTGGATTATCTTGATCACCATGAAGAGAGCACAAATAGGCTTTTATTCACTTATTTATATAGCTACTAATTCTCTCAAAATAGAAGAAACATCAGTGGCATGGAGGAACAGGATTGAAAGGGAGTGAGCAGGGCAAGAATAAGGGAAGAACAATGGAATAAATCTGATCTAACTTTCCTAGGTCCTTATATGAATGACCACAGAAAATCTTACATTATGTGTGTATATAAAAACTAATAAAAAACAGATGTGTTAATTAACCATATAAACCATGATTATTCAAATAGCACATTCTGAAACAATTCACTCATGTCTAAAATTTTTACTAAGGTATTTTAGATTTGATATTATAAAAGCCTCCATTATTATTGTGTGTTCCATAACTGATGAGGGAAATTGAAGAGCACAAAAGTGGAAAGCCATTCTTTATTCATGTGTTAGAAGAAACAATGTTGTTAAAATGTGCACACTACCCACAGTGATGGACACATTCACTGTAATCTCTATCAAAATAACAACGACATTCTTCACGGAACCAGGAGAAATAAACAGAAAAAAATGCAGTGGCACCACAAAAGGCGAGAATAGCCATAGCAATTCTGAGGAGAAGAACAAAACATATCAGGAAACACAACAAAAATAAAAGGAAAACAAAGTTTGAGGGATCCAATATACTGTGAAGCTATAGCAATAAAACAGCATGGTATTGGCATGTAAAGGGTCACAGACCAACAGAACAGAGCATAAGTTTAACCACTAATTTATGACAAATGGATTTTTGAAAAGGCACCAAGGATGTGTATTGGAGAGCAGTCTCTTAAATAAATTTTCCTGGGAAAATGAATATTCACATGCATAGAATGAAATTGTGTATCTATTTCTAATCCTACAATTCCCCTGCCAAATAAAAATAATCAACTGAAAATGCATCCAAAGCCTAAATATAATATCTAAAACTATGAAATTATTAGAAGAAAACATAGGAAACTGTTTTTGAACATTAAGTAAGGAATTTTTAAAAATAATATTAAAAAATATAGGAAACAAAAGAAAATATAGACAAATGAGATTTTATCAAACTCAAAAGCTTTTATACATCAAAAAAGCAATCAACAGAGTGAAGTAACAGCATACAGAATGGGAGAAAATTTTGTAATCCATATATCTGAAAATTAGTTAATATCTAAAAAATATAAGGAGCTCTAAAATAGCAAACATATATACAATGTAAAAATTATCAATAGATCTTAAATAAATATTACTCAAAATACATGTAAATGGCCAACATATACTTGAAAAAATGTTCAACAGAAGTAAGTGTTGGAGAAATGGAAATCATAATCATGATATCACCTCACACCATTAAGAATGACCATCATCAAAAAGACTAATAATTAAAAAGAAATAGAATAACAGACAAAAAAATAGAATTCTCATACCATGTTGGCAGAACTATAAATTAGGATAGCCCTTTACAACAACAACATAAATAAATAAATAAATAAATAAAAAGAGCTGGAAGTTCCTAAAAAGACAGAAAACAAAATCCCCAATTTTATTATTACTGAGCCTAGAAAATTAATTCCACATGTCAAAGAGACACCTGTGCTCTCATGCTTATCACAGTGTTATTCATAAAGATTAATAAATGAAAACCACCTAACTGTCCATCAAATGATGTATGGATAAAGAAAATATGATATTTTACATAACAAAATGCTATTTCATTTGCATCCAAAAATTAAATCCAATCATTTGCAACAACATTGATAGAACTAGAAATCATTTTGTTAAGTAAAATAGCCCAAGTATAGAAAGAGAAATATTGCAGATTTTACTTATGTGTGAAATTATATGTATATTTATATATATTTATATATATATACACACACACATATATATGTGCGTGTATGTGTGTATGTATATGTGTATGTGTGTGTGTGTGTGTATATATATATATATATATATAGTATTGTATATATATGGTATGATATTCTCATGATTACCACAAACTGGGGAAAATAGGGAGTGGTGGAGGAATAGAGAGAAGTTGTTAAGGGATACTAACTTACGGTTAGGAGAAATAATATCTGGTGTCCTATTGCATGGTAGGGTGACTATGGATATTGACAACACGTTTTATTTTTGAAAAAGGTACAAAATGGTTTTTGAACATATCAGAAAACTGATAAATCTTTGCAATGATATGCATATCCTGATTTGAATGCTACATAAAATATACATAAATTGAGATATCAGAGTACTCCATAAATATGTTTTTATGGTATTAATTAAATAATTGAAAGTATGTATAATCTTCATTTTGATGTCATAATAGTAAGCCCAAAATATATAATGTATATAATGTTTCATAAAAATATCTATATATTCTAATACATAAAATAACTGGAAATATGGTGTCATTTTGTAGTTTCGCATATCTTCTTAATGTCTTTCAAAGTAAGCAATATCTGTCTGGTGATTCAAATTATTGACTGTGGAAAGTTGTTTAGAATATCTGGCCTCTGCAAATTTGTAAATAGAAAAGCAAAGCATATTTAGCCTTTTAATATCACTGTAGGTATTTTCTTCAATACTACAATAAAATCATGGCAAGTGTTATTTATTAAAGGTTTTTTCCAATGTAAAATTTTAAATCAAATCAGTGAACTTCTCTTATTGTTTCCTTAAAAATCCATTTATATATATAGAAATAAATATATACACACATATATATATATGTATATGCACATATATATACACACACATTAAAAATGGACCCTTTATACTTGTATGCTTTCATAAGATCTTTCATTATCATTTATGATCTTTTCATGGTCATTGATTGGGTCGTTGTTCACTAAAGTTGAATAAATCTTTTAAATGGAAACACAGTTCATGATACACTAGAAGAAATCATGGTAGTTAATGTCACCAATGGTCTCATCAGAAAAGTCTTCAACAATTGGAAAGCTCTTCATATTATGGTGACAGACATGATTTGTCCAGAACCGGAATTTTTACTTGAAAGCATGTATTTTTATCAAAGGCTAAGGACACTTCCATCTTTCTTTAATTATATAGGCTCATTTATTCACATTAAAGAAACTGTTGAATAAAAATCTAAGCCTGAAAAAAAAAAGGCAGCCTATTTGTCACTCTGTCATGAAAAATGGACAATGGGTTCTTCTGGGGGAAACTGCAACAGGTGAAACCCAAGGTGGTCATCCACGTTTTGGCATTACGCCTGGATAACAAAGTATATATACATTGATTACCGTTGGTTTGATAATGTTTCCCCCTCAATTGTATCTCTATATACTTCTAATAAAAAAAAATTGGCAATAATGTGGTAACAGGCGTCACAGCAGGATAGCTGGCAATAGCACAAAGGTGCTACTGAGAACACACTCAGTGGATTTTTAAATATAGAAGTATTTATATGCAAAACCTACTACACCTGGAAAATTCTAAAGAAATGCAAGAATTCCCTGTGCTCATTGTTTGAAAATGTCATCATTACATGCATGCAGCCTCTGACAAATCCACTCTACATATAGAAGAAAGAGCTGAAAAATCAATCAATGCATACCATTACTATTAAAATAGTTTTGACTTCATCGATGACTCTAGATGATATAGGACCATGGTTTTGAGAACTCAAGAGCTAGTTTATCTTCTGAAAATATGGGGGATTTTTATTATGTATATTCTTACATACCCTATAAACCAGTCAAATAGACCTTTCTTTATGATATTTAATACGATATATTAATACCTTTTATAGATAGATGATTACATCATACTCATATGAAAATATATTAAGACCTTTCTATCAACAGAGAGCAAAGATACAGAATACTAGGGATTTAGCCCAGGTCAAAGTAAACACAAATACACAAAGCAACCAGTTCAAACTTCAAGGGAATGTTCTGCTTTATGGTGGAAGTGAATACAGATCAAAAAATGGCTAAAAATCTGATTCTTTACCATATCTTCTCCAACAAAGAACAGATTTCATTATCCACCTGATCAAAAACTAAGAAACATGTATGGTTCCGTACTCCAGCCTATAATATTTGCTCCCACCAATATGGAATAAACTATCAGCTGTGTACAAATCAGTTTGACATAAACCCAAAGATATGGATGTGACCATTAGTTATGCAAGACAAAAACATAACATCTTGGTTAAAAAAGTAAATAAATACTTAAATGCCAAAATCAGAAGGAAGAAAATATACATAGAGAAACAGAAATATAACAAAAATGAAACTTGGCTATGGTTTAAGAGTAATTTTAGGGAAGTTGAAAATGATATGCCTGGCCTAAAGAAACCACAAAGTCCACCTCTATGATCAGGCAATATAGTCCAATATGGAAAGCGAGTATACCATGAAAAATAAAACAGGGGCTGGAACAGTGACTCAAGAGGTGCAGCTCTTACCTTGGAAGCACAGGTCCACAGGATTGAACCCCAGCACCACATATACAATGAGGTGTCAGAACAACCTGAAAGCCAAATGAAAACTAAACAATGATTCTCCTTTTCTCTCTCTCTCACTGTCCTTCTCTCTTTGAAAAATAAAAAAAAAAGGTATCTGAAACATCATTCTTACATACACTTAAATACTGGGAAGTGAAAAAGGTTGTATATGTATATAATTTATAATTATATACATATGTATAATTTCCATCACACTCAAAAGAACTAATTTAAGTGCAGTTTTCATCTCAGGACTACTAGGAATATTGAACTCAAATCAACTTAGCCTAATATTGAATAAAGAAAGATTAAAAACTGTCTTACAAAAATAGAATATTGTAAATGTTGAGTAATGACAGAGGGGTTAGATTTAAAAGTGGTAGAAATGCCTTAGTTTTCTGTCATGCATTGAAATCACGTATAGGCATTCAAAAAACTATTATCATCATGGATTTAAGGATTTATAATTCAGAGTGCTATTACATGAATAGTTAAAACTTAGTATAACAATAGAAAGGAACATCCAACTTTAAATTTTCAAGTGTTAGATGACATATTGAAAATGATCTGTATTCTAATTTTCTTTTATGATTGGCATACGTCCAGGCAATAAAAAATATTAGTTATTGACATTAGAAAATGAAGTCAGTATATTGAAGTGATTACATTCCAGAACTATAAATACAACTGATGCTGGTGTTAATCTGCTTTAAAACTAAAAGAAAAGACTTCTCAAGAGCTACATCTATTATCTCCATATGGAATATTCTAATTAGGCTTACAGTGTTTTGTCACTAATAATAATCAATAGCATTGTAATCCCTAACATAAATCTTGAGTATAATCTGTGGACTTAAAGCCTGGCACTTTGTATTAAATTCCTTATCTTATCTTATCTTAAATTCTAAAACAGAAAATTGTCTCTACTGCCTTTGTAGCTAAAAAATTTATTCTCAGAATACCAGGTGAAAATTTTTCTACTTTTCACAGTGCTATACCTAAATTGCTCTCAGTTCAACTTAAAAGAAAACTTGTATATGCTAAAATTTATAGATGATTTGAAGAGAAAGCAAGGGAAATTATTTGTACAGATAGGAAAAAAAACACACAATTAAAAGAAGAACAAAAAAGGAAGGCTTGTAGAAGAGGCTCCTCATGCTCTCAGGCCACCTCCAAAAGCTATATGTGACTTGATGTGCGTTCTCATCTGCTTTTAAAGACATGTAATCTGCTGGAAATATCCAGTGTATATATCCAGCTCCTTTAGGAAACAAATACTTCATCTTGGTATCTAATTTGGCTCTGTTATTTCTATCACCCTCTCCTCGTCCTTCCTCTTATCATCTTATCAGCAGGATAAACTAAGGTACAATTGCATTTATCAAAATAAAACTAGCTGTTGCAACTAACAAGCCTTTATGGTTGTATGGGCCTGGGGCAACCAGAGTTTACTTCATGAAAATCCTTATTTATCTTCGTGTCCTTAACAAAGGTGTCAACAAAAAGCTGCTGATATCATGAAAAGTAAATTAGTATGAGCTTTGGAAGAAAACATTAAAAAAATCCTTTAATGGTAAGGTAAATTATCTTGTGCAGAAATTTGAAGAGTAATACAAAGAAAATAAAGAATAAACTGCACTATATGATTAAGAATATTAGTTCAGTGGCTAGAGTGCTGGTTTAGTACTTAGAGTGCTTGCCTGACCTTTTAAAGGACTTGGGTTCAAACACCAGCACCACATACACAATTAAGTATTGAAAAAGCAAAAACCTGATGAAAAAACAAATAAAATTGATTCTTTCTCTCTCACTCTCACTTGCTATATAAATAAAAGAAAGAAAGAATAGAAAAAAGCAATCATTTTATCCAAATATATGTTAAAAGAGAAAAAGGGAACTCACAGAAAGAAAAGGTATTTACAACACACATATATGACAAAGATTTAGCACTCAAAACATGGGGAAAAATATCTCCTAAAGGTGATTGAAAGATCAGTAGGGAAAAAAATCAAACTTAGAGACTTCTTCTACAAAAAGAATGTGTAAGTGGCCAAAAACCATATTAAAATGTTGCATTTCATTTTTTTTTCAGGGAATTATACATTTAAATCACAGTGAAATTCCACTGAATAGGTAAAGGGAATTCTAAAATTTTGACACCAAGAGGTGTCAGAGATCTGGAGTAACTGGCATCCTTCTTAAAGATGACTTGTTGATAAATACATGGTTAACACCCTCTTTATAAAATCATTTTGTAGTATAAATCTAAGCTGAAACCCATCTATCACCCAATTATTCAAAGTTGAGGAATATTGCTAACAGAACTGTATACATAAGTATACCACAAAAGACCTGAGGGATATTTTTTTCAAACATGATTCATGAGAGGCCCCAAATCCCTACCAACTATTGAATGAACATATAAATTAAGATATACTCACCACTACAGAATGCACAATGCAGAAATGCGAATGAATAAATTAAAGCTTACCTGCAACAACACAGAAGTTCTCACATTTTGGTTGGGAAAAGAAGCCAGTTCCAGTAAGTTCATGTTTCTATTACTATGGTATTCAAAAATCAGGTTAATAACTGCCCTTTGGAGAAATTAAAAACACTGGAGTTTTTCTGTATGCTGGTAATATTTCCATTTCTTTATTCCAGTACTGGTTAAAGATGCATTAACTTTATGAAATTGATTAAGCTATGCATTCAGGAATTATCTATTTTTTATGGACAATATGCTTTAACAAAATTACCGTAAGTGAAATGAGAATCTCTAATATTTTCCCAAAATATTCTATTAATTAATACTTATCTCAAAACATGTTATTTGTGTATTTTTCATAGATGCCCTTTATCATGCTAAAAAAAATTCTACTATTTTTCAGATTATTGAGGGTTTATGTTCTGAATCCATATGTTCCAGGATTCAGGTTGTTCATGTTTTCTTGGGGATTTTTCTATCTATAATTATGAAGATATTAGTTTGAAGTTTTCTTTGCTAGTGATGTCTTTGGTTGTAATGTGAGGACAACACCAGCCTCAAGTTAGAAAGAGAGCTCTCTTCTTTAACTTTTGTTAAGAGTTGTTGAAAAAAGGGGGCAGGAAATTAATTCTTATTGAGATACTTGCTGGAGTTCACGAGTAAAGCCAAATGAGTATAACTTTTTTTTTTTTTGCTCCTATTGCAATCATCTTGTTTGTTAAAGATTAATTCACATTTTTACTTCCTCCTAATCTTTGGCACATTGTGTTTATTTAGGAATCAGAACACTTCTTCAGATCAGCCTAATTTTTTGTCATATCATTTTATTTGTTTCCAAAGGACTTCATAATGGATGATCACAGTATTGGGAGATTAAAGCAATAGGTGTTCATCCTCTCAAAGTTCTTTAAGGCCAATCCTAAAATCAAGATTGCAGCATTGCCACACTCACTCTGGAGCTTCTGTGCATATTTTATACTTTGTAACTTTCAGCTTCTAGTGGCTTCAGGCATTCCCTGGCCTGTGGCTGCGTGACTACAATGTCTGCTTTCATTTTCACATGAACTTCTCTTTGATATGTCTATGTGATCACATTCACAGATTTAGGATATGTTCCCAGGGTTAAGATGTGAACATATCTTTAGGAGGGCCACCTTTCAACCCACTATATCGCTGTTCTTAGTATTCATAGTAACTGCAGTAATAATAGTTCCTCTTTAATTTCTGATTTGAGTATTTTGAGTCTTCGTCTCATTTTTCTTTATCAATGTATGCCAAAAAAGTCTTTTTTTTTCACGTTTTTAAACATCTTTTATCTTTGTCGATTTTCTCTACTGCACTTACATACTTTATTTCATTAATTTCTTCTCTGGTGTTTTTTTATTTACTTTTTTCTCATTATGTTATATTATATACTCTCTTCTTTTCACTTGGTTCAAGAAGGAGGTTAGGGACTGGAGCAGTGGTTCAGGAGTTTGAGCCTTTGCCCGGCATACAGGAGGACCTGGGTTCAGACCTCAGCACTACACACATAAATGTGTTGGAGAAATAAAGGCCAGACGAAATAATTAAAAAAAAAATGATTGTTTCTCTCTCTCTTTCTCATTCTTACAAAAAAGAGTTTAAATTATTATTTTTGTCTTCTTTTACAAAATAGTAACTCTCAGCTACAAATTTCTTTGCAACCGCATTTTTAACAGCATCCTACTGGTGGTGAGTATTCATTTTTATTTTCCTAAAATATTTTTATGATTTTTCTTGTGATTTGGCATTGACTGGTGAGTATTTAAAAGTATGTTGTTTAATTTCCATGTATTTGCAAATTTACCAATTTCTTTCATTATTGATTTCTAATTCTATTCCATTGTAGCCAGAGAACATATTTTAATTAGTACAATTTCAAATACTACAAATTTACCAAGGCTTATTACATGACTAGCACAAGGTCTATCAGGGAAAATATTCTTTGTGTGGTTGACAATAAGATGCATTCTCCTATGCCCATATAGAATATTATTCAACCTTAAAAAGTAGGAAATCATCATTTGCAGCAATTAGATGAATGTGGAAGACAATATGCTGTGAAATTAGCCAGACACAGAAAGATAAACACTGAATGATCTCACTTGTATCTAGATTCTAAAAAGATTGAACTCATAAGCACAGAGAGTAGAAAGGCGGTCACCAGGTGCTAGGGGAGGAGATGGAGAAATGTGGAGGAGAAGCTGGTTAAAAGGCACATTTCAGCTAAGGCAAGATGAAAATATTCTAGAAGTCAGGGCTAGAGCAGTGGCGCAGAGGTTACGGTGCTTTCCTGGCATGGGTGAGTACACGGGTTCAAACCCCAGCACCCACATACACAACTAAGTGTCAGAGCAACAAAAGCCTGGTAAAAAACTCAACAAAAATTGATTCTCTCTGTCAAAAAAAAAAAAAAATATATATATATGCATTCTTCCCTGTTGTTGGACAGGGTTTAAACAGATATTTGATATGTGTGTTGTTTTGTAGTTTTATTCGGGTTTTCTCTTTCCTTATGCATTCTGTTCTTCAGTTATATTTTATTGAAAATGGTATATTGAAGTCTTTATTAGTGCCTGAATATCTATTCTTTCAGTTTTGTCAAATATGGCTTTGGGCATCATGGAATCTGATTTTCAATGCATATGTGGTTGTAGTTGTTAAATATTCCTAATGGGTATATGAATCCATCAAGAAAAAGGGCACTCTTAGTTATATTTCTTACTTTAAAATCTTCTTTCTCTGGCTTCAATATAGCTATTCCCATTTGTTATTTGCATTATATATCTTTTCCAATCCATTTTTTTCTCCTTGTTCATATCTTTGGAATTATTTGTCTTTTAGACAGCACAGAGTTAGATTTTGTTTTTTTATACTGTCCACCAGTGTCTAGCTTTTGGTGGGAAAAATCCATTTCCTTTTGATGTTAGTATTGGTATGGTTAGATTGATATCTGCCATTTTACTTTTAGTCTTCTATATGCCTCATCTTCTGCTTGTTTCTCTACTCCTTCACTGTTTTCTTGGCACGAAGTATTTCCTAGTATAATATTCAAAGCTTTAATTTTTTTTCATTATTTCCAAATTTATATTGTTATTAGTTTTTCGAGGATTTAATTCATGCTAATTTTAATTTATTATCTACTTTCTATTGTTATTAGTTATCCTAGGACTTACCACATACATCTTAATCTATTATTTTCTAATTCAGATATATACTAGTAATTCCAGTGAAAGAGGAAATGTAATACCTGCATATCTGTATTTGGTGGCATTTGATAAGTATTGCTAGTATAAATCTGACATTGATATATAATGCAAACCTAATAATGCATTGCTAGAATTACAGTCATGCATCACTTAACAACAGTGATATATTCTGAGAAATGCACTGTCAGGAAATTGTGTCGTTGTGTGAGCATCTCAGAGTACACTTACGAAAACTAAGTTGGTTATTTCCACACTGAGCAACATAACTTTTGGAGCTACTATCATATATGCAATACAAAATTTAACAAAACATTATATAGCTCATGACTGCATCGATTTATACAATTTCATATATTTTAATGAAGGTACATGATAGAACAGCAAATATGTATAAATATTTTTCATATTTAATTTGCCATTTGTCATTTCTGATTTTCTTCATTAGTTTCTAGGAATTTCAGCTAATGACCAGTGCATCATTTTACTTCAATGTGAATTTTACCCACCAATTTTCTTTCTACTAATATTTTCTAATATATTGTATTTCTATACCAGATAGGTTCAACAATACAATTTTATACATATTATTTTATCAATTTCTTTCTAATCATTAAGAGAATAAATACAATTTTGTGCCTTATATAATTATAAAATTAATTCTCCTATGTTTGTTTGTGTTTTTCTGTATGTATATGTTCTCAGACAAACTATGCATAGTCATTTATTTTTAGGCTTAAGTACTTCCTGTTATAGGGATTTGAAGTTGGCAAACTAGAGACACCATGAGACTACTTCTCCATGAGACAATCAAAACAACTAGAGAGAAGTTGTGTGTCAAGGTGTGTAGCTGCAGCAGAACACTGAAGTTCAGTGGTGAACAGAGAGAGACTTGGAAAAAGTCAAAGATTTTGGATAGTGGGATAGATGGTAAAAGATAATGTTCCAATACCAACAGAACAGCAGTGTGTTGGAGCAGATGTGAGAGAGCGAGAGTCCCAGTGAGTTCTAGGAATTGGTAACTTGCAGGATTATAATCTAAACAAACAAGAGACTTGGGATCTGCATACCAAACTGGATCTTGACAAGTTCTTTGTACTTACCATAATATTGTTATAGTGTTGTAAAATAACCCATTTTGAGAAGGTCTTCTCTGAGCTTACTGAGATGGGCATCAAAGGCACATGCTTTTTTTCCATCTCATATCCCTCCAACAATATCACTATTCTGTATCAGTGGATAGCTTTCTTTTTTTATAAACTTTTGGATGAAATTTTATCTTTATTTATTGTTATAGTTATTGACATATTAATTACACAAATTAATGGGATGGGATTCACTCTATTTCCACACATGCATACTTTATGGACTGATCGTGTACATTCATCCTTTTGCTCCTGACCCCCTTCTTCCCCATCTTGAACCCTTTCCATTCCTAGAAATATCTCTTAATTTCTTTCTGTTTCCTCTCCCCTGCACTCTTTTCTGTCTCTGTTGACCACTATTCCACTTCATACCACATCTACAAGGTTGATTTATTGGTTTCCACACATAAGAACATGTGATATATTTCATTCTATGTTTGGCTTGTTTCTTGCAACAAAATGTCCTCTTCTCTTTTTTTTATTTTTTTTATTTTTACTTTTATTTTTAAGCAACCATACAAATTATTAACAAAATAATATAAAATGTGTATAGTTTCTGGATACTAGAATTACCCCCAGGAGTGCCCTCCCCCCAATTTCCCACCCATATCCCTCCCTTCCCTTCCTCACAATACCTCTAAAAGAGTATTAGGCTGTATAACATTACACCTTATCTGGATTTAACATGTGGTAATAAACCACCTTTCTGAATGCCAGGGTCTAGTTCCAACCTCCACAGATGAGTGGAGACATTTGACCCTTGGTTCTCGGGGTTAAGCTGATTTTACTCAGCATAATTTCTGCCATTGCCATCCATTTACCTTCAAAGGCTGCAATATCATTGTTTCTAATTGCTGTGTAAAATTCCATGGTATATACGTACCACAGTTTTTGGATCCATTCATCCAGTAAGGGACATCTGGGTTGTTTCCATAGTCTAGCAATAGTAAATTGAGCTGCTATGAACATAGATATTGCTGTGTCACTATAATGTGCTGTACCTAAATCCCCTGGAAAGATACCCAGAGGTGGAATAGAAGGATCATATGGTGGGCTCATCCCTAGTTTTTTGAGGATTCTCCACACTGCTTTCCAGAGGGGCTGTACCAGTCTGCAGCTGGTGGGTAGCTTTCTTGAGAGTCAGTTATTCACTGGGAGAAGTCTCTGACAAAAATCCACTGATTAATTTATGCTCTAAGAAACTGGACTGACAACTAAGGAAAAAAGAAGACACTCCCCTTTAAAATTGGGAACTATGGTTGGGTGTGGTGGCACATGCCTGTAATCCCAGCAACTAGAGAGCCTGAGGCAGGAGGATCAGAAGTTGAAAACTAATTTCATCTACTTAGCAAGACTCTAAGCAATTTAGAGAGAACCTTTATCCAAACTAAAAAATAAAAATAAAAAGGCTGGGAATGTGCCTTAGTGGTTAAGTGCCCCTGGGTTCAATCCCTGATGCAAAAACAAAAACAAACCAAAATTGGGAGCTAGGAAAGCCATCTGAAGAAATTCTGAGTAAGGACCAGTCCTGTATGATTTCATGGGGGAACTAGGTCTTGGAACAGCAGCTTCATGGTGGTGGATTGTGTGTGGACCATTGCCACATACCACCAGCAAACACAGCGTGACTTTGTAATTTCTCCCTTCATGTGTAGTGTGCAGCCACAAAGTAGCAGGATATGTCACATCATGTGATGTTGAGATCTGTCCCACTTTCAGAGTGCACAGCCCAAATAACTCTGGCGGAAGTCTTTGCCTGGGAAGCTCTGAGTTCCACCCCAGTTTGGTGTGGTCTGCAGGGCAGTTGGGAGATATTACAGCAGGCCCCTGCCACAAAGTACTCCTGCTGAACACCTGAAAAACACAACAAAAAATAAGGGGTTAAATAGCACCTGTGTTTTCTCTTTCCAAGGTTTTTACCTCACAAGAAGACATTAAAAAATCTCTGATGAGAATAGTTTCTCATCATCCCCTCTGATTATGTGCTTCACCTTGGTGAAGGAGAATTTTAAAATTTTATTAATAATTTTTATCATTGTTTTTCTTCCTTTACACACATTACATATTTGTATACCCTGTCCTTGTTCTTTTCTCATTTTCTACTTTGATATTTAAATTTTTCTTTTTTCCTTTTTGTGCACTTCTTTGTCTTTCTCCCTCTTTCCCATTTTCAACTGTTTTTCCAGCTTTTAAATTTTTCTTTTTTGTTCATTTTCCTTATCTTTTCTACTCTATTTTTCTCACTGATTTTATTTTTATTATTGTTTAAGTTTTTAGTTTGCTCTCTGTTACTTTTAGCCCTTTCATTCTGTTGTTAGTGTCACTGCGGTGATTTTTTAAAATTAATTTTGAATTTATTTCTCTTTTTTTGTTATTATTCTTTGTGTGTGTGTGTGTGTGTGTGTGTGTTTTTTTTATGTGTTGATGGCAATTGAGCCTGGCACTTCAAATACATCAGATGGGTGTTACTCCACTGGGCTACATCAGCAGTCTAACATGATAGAAAACACACCTTACTTGGTCCACAACCTTGCACCACTTGAACCTTTCTGGATTTTTCAATTTAAAGAATAGAGGAGATAAAAATCCCCAGGTGATGCCAGGACACAAATAGGCTTGGTGGGGAGGGCGAGAAGCAGGTACTGAAACTCTACTCCTGGATATTCATCACCTTAAGAGTAGAGAAAAATTGCAACTCCTGAACACACAGAACTTACAAGAGATCTCCACATGGCTTTCTCCCATACCCTTTCATAACATTGCTGACAAGAAAGGAGGAGTAACCACAGATATTGTACTCTGTGTATTCTGCGTTCAATAATATATCTACCTGATCTACCAAAGCAACCTTACTCTTACAAGACCTGCAGAGAAAGTTCATCTTTTAGGCTGTGAAACAGTACACACACCATCAAAAACCACTGACCATAGCCAAAGAGGCAACAAAGGAAGTATGCTATGAAGTACAATTAAAATTTAATTCAACTCTACACAGAAAACCGATACCCCAGGTCTCATTGTCTGGAGAAGGCTATCCATTATGAAGATGCTCAAGTAAAATTTGGAGAGATATACATCCCAATAGATTCACAAATTAGAAGATAGAAGCACAAGAAATATGGGAAAATATAAGGCAGAAAGTAAAGGCAAAGAGATCATGGGATGCTATTCTCTAATTTCTGAAAGAAAATAACTGCAACTATACTCAGCAGAGAAACATACCTGTGAACAGTAACCCTGAATGTATGTTGTATGTGATCTTTTCTTTCCAGCTAAATAATAATAATGGATGATTATAAAGGAAAATCTAACAATACGTTGCCTACAAAAATGTCTTCTTACCTGCAA